>JAOUZG010020818.1:316924-373379 GCA_026289955.1 Argiope argentata
AGTTCTAATTGAATTGAATCGAGTTTTTTCTAATGGCCCAGAATTTTAATATCAGTTAGCAGCTATATTATTATTTATGTAAACTTATATATATATAAAGTCATGCTTCAGAAAGGGGCCTCGGATCATTCTTAAGCATTTACTTTCCTGCAGTTGAGTTTCCTTTAGTAATAATATTGCTGCTAACTGGTATTAAAATTCTGATCCATTAGAAAAAACTCGATTCAATTCAATTAGAACTTGATTTAAAACGTGCTGCGTTGTGCATGACATAGTGATGAGAATTCACTGATAGCCACTTTCGTCTCTTCCAATCACCCTGAGTCTCAAATTACATTCTAATATCAGTTTATTGTCACGACAGGGATTTTCTCTTCAGATTACAATCTAAAATACTTCATAATTTTTAAATTTTAATTCTGAAAAAGGAACTACTGAATATTTTCTTGCATTTCACAAAACTCCCTGTTATAGCCAAAATACAAAGTAATATAGTCTGGGGTGAAAACAAATCTAATGTTTTTACTAATGAATACTTTTTGTTATTTGAGAACTAAATTATATTTATATTTTAGTTTTTAGCAAAAAAGCATGGTTTTGAGTGGCGTAATGTCGAGAAACTTGCTGAACTTCTTGTTCTACTCCAGAAAGATGTTTCTGCTATGATATCTGTAGTCGAGCATGATCTTTCACAGAAATCTTACACAAGAAAAGATTTGTGCTCTTTTCTTGAAGTGACGGATGAAGAATTTGCAACCATACTAAGTGAAAATACTAAACATTTAGAAGAATTTCAGGTAAGAATTCACGGTCATTTCAGAACATTATAGTACTCAAACCTTTTTTAAATCTGAATCTAAGGCTACACTCTTATCTCTAATTTCAAATACATGACTTTTAAATCCTCCTCCTATAATAACTGCCTCATGTTACAGCTATGAAATCTTTCCATTAATTCAGATTAAAAATTAAAATACTAAAAAATAAATCGATAATTTTCATAACACGTATATGATAAAAATACATGGATGGTACGCAACAAGAATAGTTATAATGAATGAAGCTAAAGTGAAAATCATATTATTATCTCCCCAAAATAATGAGCTTTTATTTTCAAAAAATTCCGTAACTTGCTTTATTACCGAAAATTTATTTGAATTTTGAGACTGCTTATTTGGTGTTTCTTCCTTAGTTATTTTCCTGTGCAACTGTGCCTTTTTGTCATCGTGCATGCAAAATTGTAAACATGTATTGCTACCCTTTTTTTTTTACTACCTGCTGGACGAAATAAGAGGAATAAGCTGGTTGTGTAAAGTTGTATATGTCCATTTGACGACTAATTTGATATCAGTAGAGATCTGTGAGTCAGCGCCTTATCATAATGGAAAACTCATGAATTAGCTTCCTCTTGACTAAACATATTGAATATCTGGAGTCACCCTCTGCGTTTTGAACTGGTTGAAATGTATTCTGACTAATTTATAACGTGATACAATTTGCGTGTTCCGGGGAAAATGGCGTATTCCATTTAGATTTTAAAAATATATTTAAAGTTGTGGAACCTTTTATAAGTTATAGTATATTATAATTGATTATGCTGACATTACTTTTGATTTAGTCAATCCACCTGGTTTTTTTTTCTCCCTCTGTTTCAGTTGCCAAATGGCTTATCCAAAAAAATCATTTTAGTGGCTGGATTGTCATCCAATCTTTGCATGTTGTGCCCGTTTAATCATCAGTATTGCTATGAATTTAATAATATCTAGGCTTTTAAATCTAATATCTGAGATGCTTCATCAATAATTATGTTCTGCCGGGAACTACTTCAGACATGGGAAGCAGAAACTTCCTTTATATTGATTGGTGCTCGACATTCTGATGGTACAGGAATGGTGTGGGGTCAGCTAAACCCTGCCGCTAACGAGAGTTTACTCCTACTGGAGGAGTTTTACCGCTTCTGGCGAGGGTCATTATGACTCAACCTTACTTCCATCAGTGCTATCTTGGCGTGTTTTTTTTTTTTTTTTTTCCTATATTTCGTCCTTCCTTTCTATATCCTATAACTTTCTCTTGTGTTTCAACTGTATATGTGACAACGGGCCTAAGCAAGGTTTTGTAAATAAGTCATTTGGTTTTTCTACCGAAGAAATTAAATATTTTTTTAGTGATCTGATTTTAAAGAGTTTTGTTGCCTCTCCCCTCCCCCCCAAAAAAATCATATGGTCGATGCGACTTTGTGACAATTCTCTGACGTTATGTCGCTAAGTGTGTTTTTATCCGAGCCTGAATATTTGAAACTATTAACAGTTTCAAACTTGTGTTCTCCTATTTCAAAATAATGATTATTAAACATGGTGGATGTAATATATATATTTCTGGTTAATGACAAGACGCATCGCCATAATAACTTTGTGTAAATTCATTTTCTTTGTAATTTTTATTTAGCTATTAGACCGAGCCAAACATGTATATGAAGAAGCTGCTCGTGTGAGAAAATTTAAGTCTACATGCGACAGAGGGAAAAATGAAGTGGAGGAGCTTGGCCGTCTTATGAATGAAAGTCATAAAAGTTGCAGAGATTTATATGAATGCAGTCATCCTGTTTTGGATGAACTAGTTGAAACTGCCTTAACTGCTGGAGCTATTGGATCTAGGTTAACTGGGGCCGGGTATGTATATCATTTATTTTTATAAAAATTATCGTATTTTAATTACATGCTTATGAATAAGAATATTTTAATAACTTTCATTTTTAGCTTTCTTTTTCATCTTTCTTTTCTTTCTTATTTTCACTAGTTATTTGAATTTGTCTTAGTATGAGTAGTTTTTTGTATTAACAAAAGTAAAAGGACTTTAAAATAGTTATTCAGAAAAACAGGGCTAAAGATAATAATATGGAGTTTTGAAGTAATGTAGAAAAATTGAAGAAGTGAAAGAAAGATTATTAAAAAAGCATATTTCTCGAGGAGTCACAAAGACGACTTATAAGAAAAAAGACAAAAATGCGCAATTACTGTTCCTTCTTAACCATTAACCATTTACATCTACTTTCTGCTTCTTTTCTAATATTTGTGCAATTTAAGTTATTAGTAAAATTTTGATTGGTGGAGGGAAGAGTGGGAGTGGAGTGGCAGTGAATAGGGAAATTTTATTTCACAGTCCTCCATTGGGAACGGGGCTTTAATTGTTTTTTTTCTATTAGTATTGCAAAACTCATTTCTTTTTGAAAATATTTATTTTTGTTGATAAATATACAATCGGCACAGCTTTATGTACAAGTAGACAGTTACTTAAAAAAAAAAATTCATTTTTCAGATGTATTCACTTATTGTGAAATTAAAAGTTTTAATATATATTATTTTAAGAATTTTATTTGCATTCTCGTTTATTATCTTTATGAAGTTCACTAAGTCAATTAACACTCCTTTGCAAAACATATAAACCACAAGTCATTTAATGCAATTTTCAATTTTTATGCTTTGATGAATTAGACTTACATTATCTAGAAAGCAGACTGGCACCCCCTTATTTCATTTATTTGTAATTAAAAAAAACTGGAAAATTAGTTTTTTTTTTTTTTTTTTTTTTTTTTTTTTTTTTTTTCAAAAATGATTTATTATTTTTGAAAATTTTGTGTTAAATAAATCCGCAAATAAGGGTATTGCGTTTAGAACAACTCCTGTTCTTATTTTTCTGATAATAATAATATTTTTATTCTTAATTTTATATATGTAAACACGAACAGTTTTTTTTTCTGTGTGTGTGTGTGTGTGGGATACAGAATACAATTACCCATCGATATTACCGCTTAATTAATTTTTTTTTCAAATCCATCATTTACTCACAACTTTTAGTATTGTATACAGGGCCGACCATCTGGTAATGTGTGACGGATGCTAAGCACCGGAGTTCCGCAATTCAGGGACTCCAATATGATCTGGAAATTTAACTGGAACAATCGATGGGTTTTGAAATATACGAAGTTTTCTGATATAATACAGTTTAATGCAAGTGTGCAACATATTATAAACATAAATTATGGTCATTTATCTCACCTACTAAGTTAAATTACATGTGATACTTTAGTAATTCTCGTTATAAAATGTTTAATATCGATCGATCTAATCATTCCCTTGCCAAGGAAGTATCCAACTAGGTGCCAAGGTTTGGTTTTTTTTAAAAAAAATCAATTTGACAAAGTCATGAGGATATCTGTTTTCTTGTCCACGAAATACTTCTGACAATGAAATTACTTTGACTTCAGAAGTTGGAATTCAAGCTTCAACTGGTGAAGTGACAAATTTAAACTTCAGAAGTTACAATTCAAGAAACTGGTGGTGATTGGTGGTTCCACACAAACTACACAATCTTGCAACAAAAGTGTGGAAACTGAAAATCTTTGAGGAACTATATTCTCATATAAATATGAATCAGAAAATGACAATAACAAATATGATCAAGTGCATTAAGTGATTCAGGTTTATGACCAATCATAAATAAGTTTTAAATGTATCATAAGTATAAAATGTTTTGTGTTAAAAATAGACCTGTGCAAAGGAGTTTTTGCAAAAAATACTGAAGGTATATCATTTTTCATTACTTCCTACTTTTTTAAAAGTATGCCAAATACTGAAATGCATATTCGCAGCTGATTTAATTTAAAGAAATGCAAGACTCAGTATTTTACTGTGCATGATTTCCAGAGGAAATGAAGAATCTACATGATTTATAGTTAGATACAATATCTGGAGAAAGTTGTCAACTGTAATTTAAGACCATGAACGTTCTACTTGTCACTTGAATTCATTTGTTGTTTGAAAAGAACTGTTACTGAAAAGACTAAGTTTATGTTCAACTATTGATAAAACAAATCAAATTAATATAAATAAGGAAACAGAACGACTTAAATAACTATTTTAAAGAATTGTAGCTGTGATTCTTCTATTTTTAGAATATAATAATCTTCCCTTTTGAGGAAACCATGAAATAATACAATGCCTGATAATAGACGTTTTTAAATTTTAATCGAATTATTAAGTAAATGCGACTCAATTCTTATAGATCATATAAACAGAATTAAAAGTTCCAAATATAGAATAGTGCATCATTTAGCACATACAGCATAAGAACAAATTATTCCTGCTTCAGGAAATAAAGTTCTTAACAAAATTAAAGATGATACAAAAGAAGCCCCATATTACAGCATTCAAATGCATTTTGCTTCTGATATTTCTACTAAAAAACAAACTTCAGTTTTCATTAAAAGTAAATTTGAAGACAAAAGATTAAATATAAATAAGTCTTTTATGATTTATTAAAGTAGCCGATGTGACTGGAGAAGGACTAGCAAAAGTTCTATGGGAAATTCTTAGTTTGCTTGATTTAGATGTTACATATTGTAATGGATAGGCATACGACAACAGTAACAACATGAAAGGAAAATATAAAGCTGTACAATCAAGAATAATTGCTCTAAACCCTCATGCAATTTATGTACCTTGCATATCACACTCTTTTGATTTATTACTTTGTGGTGCCGCTTCCGGGAGAATATATTGTAGTTTTTTTCGGCTGTTGCAAAGTTTATTTTACTTATTTTTTGCATTTATAAAAAGATGGGAAATTCTACAAAGGCTTTTAAATATTACTCTTAAACCATTATGTGACACTCTTTGGGAAGCCAAAATAGATTATGTTAAAGTAGTTTATATAAAATTTGAACAAACTTGTAATCCCTTAAAAGAATTTATTGATGCAAATAACAATAATATAGTGAAATCCAAAACTAAAAGTATATTTGGATTCAATACAAGAAATGAAATTTATTTTATATTTAATAGTAGGGTTTATAATATTGTCCAAAATTAGTAATACCAATAAACTGTTTCTAGTAAAAACATTTGTTCTCGACTGAGCTTTTAATTTACTTATTAAAATTAAAACTGTAATCTAAAGTTTAAGAACAAAATTTAACTTATTTTTGATGAAGCAAAAGTGAAAGAATTTGAATATTTCAGAACATTTTCCTAAAAAACGAATTCGAAAAGAAAAATCATATTTCGAAATAGCAGAAGATGAAATTATAGAAAACCTGTTTAAGGAATTTAGATGTTAACTTTGAAATAGATACTGTTTTTGTAGAAATAGAAGATAGATTAAAAAGTATTTCAAATTAATCACTGATATAAAAACTTCAGAAAAATAAAAATCAGAGAAATGTTCTAAAAACTTTGTAACGTTTTATAATAAAAAATTGTCTTAGATCAAATGTGTGCATAGCGCTTAAATGCATTTGCTATTCTAAGCATCGAAAAAGCAGTTGCAAAAAATTATTTTCCTGAAATAGTTAATAGCAAAATCAATCAAGCATTTTAAAAAAAACAGGCAATAGTAATATATGTACGTGTTTGTAATTAATTTTTTTTCAACTTTGCAAAAAATTGAGGCACCCATATGGTTTATTTCATTCAAGCCCCTTCATATAGAAGGCCTGCTCTCTATGTTTGTCTGTGTTATTTTCATTGATGCTAAATGATTATAAAATTTTTCAGATGGGGTGGATGCTGTGTTTCATTAGTCAAAAAGAATGAAGTGACTGAGTTTATAGAGACTGTAAGGAGAAAATTTTATGAAAAAAGAGTGAAAGAATATCCAGAAATTAATGTTAACTCTGCATTATTTGTAACTAAGCCTAGTGGAGGAGCTGCTATTTATCTATTGCAGATTTAATTGCAATGCTATTTAGAACTTTCTTGAAATTACAATAATTTATTTAGTTATTTTTTAAACTTAATTGGTTCAATTAATTGCTTTAAAATTATTTGCCCTATTGGAGATTTTTGATTTTCCCTTTTAGAATTAAGAAATTAAGCCTTTAGTAATTTATTTTAAATCTGAAAAATTTGCGTAAACAATTATGAAAATATTCGAAATGTGGACAGGTTTCATTTTGAATAAAAGCATGTACTGTAAGGTAAGTAAGTTACATTGTTATTATAGTATACATTTAAAAGTCATGCTTAAAAGATTATTTGACATTAAGGGCTGTATTTGAAAATGATATTGCATTGATTGCATGTGTGTGTTTATGTATTTTATAATGTTTAAATAAGCTTCAGTAAAATATTGTCCAAGTATTGATTTATTTCATATTACTTTTGAAAGAAAATATTTATATCTCAGTACCTAATACTCAGTACCTAATACATACTCAGAAATATTGCCAATATTCTATTCTGTGATTTGATATTCAAAGTTGAAAATCTGCACAGATAATTAAGATAATTCACAGCAACACGTTTAGGTTTAATTTCTGATATGGCAGATTAAGCTTGTTGAGGACCTCAAGCAGTGCTGTCGTTTATTATTTTTTTTGAATCATGTCTTTGGAAAATGGCACCTTTAGTTAATAATAAAAATTTACAACCTTTCTAAGAAATTTGGCTCATATAATTTAGGTTGCGAATTCTTTGATTCATAAGTTTTAAAAACTTTAATACATAAATTCCAAACCTTTGGAGGGAAGTAGATGGCTTTACAAATGTTAAAGATCATAAAACATTTGAATGTATATTGAAATGATATTATTGTCTGGTTATTTGAATATTTTTACACTCTGTAATCCCTAAAGTTTTTATTTTATTTTTTAGTCTTTATTTATTGACGGTATTTAAAAGTACTGATATATTCATGATATGTACTGTTATCTTCATAATGACTTTTTTTTTGGGGGGGGGGTAATATTTAAAAAAAACACCAAGAGAGTAGCTCCTACAACAAATAATAGATATCAGTTAGGTTGAAATGAATAATATTTAATTATAAATTAGATAAATTATTTTAATTATTTAAAGTTTTTCCTCTTTTATGGGCTTAAATCTGCACCGAAACTCAGCTAATAATGCAATAAATAATTCCAATTAATGGATTTAACAAAATATTTCAGCAAATAAAGGGTTAAGTGGGAAGTGTTTTGTTGCTTCATCAATTTGGTTATTTTATTATTACTTATATTAAACGATATCTTCCTAGTAATGAAGAAGTCTTCTCATTTAATGTTATTAGTTATTCAATTAGATTTTAATTTACCCAGCATTAAATGACTTTGACGAACAAATATCGTCACCTCTAAAACAAGAAAATGGCATCTCAATGTTTTCTTGTTTATGACATAAGGTTCAGTAAAAATTAACTACAATTCAAGCTACAATTAATTTTTAAAATTTCTGAATGTCGCTATCGCAAAGGTAAAAAAAATATTAGCAATAGATTGATTTCAAGCATAGATGTTTTGCTCGTGCAGAACGACGATGACCCTTCATCTTTCTCTTTTTTATTCTTTAATTCTAGTTGTTGATGCATGCACAAACATAAACAAAATTTATACAATTGGATTCTACTGTGATTCCAATTTGGAGGGAAAATAAGACTGAAGAACTTGAATTATATATCAGCTTTCAAAATACAACTTGGTTTTGGCAATGTTTTTGACCATGAGCAGCTCTTTATACTTAATGAAAAAATTAAGTTACTGAAAGATCAAAGTATTGTAGTTTAACTTAGATCAAAGTAACAAATTAGAATATTGGAAAATATGAGAATACTTCAGAGAAATTTTCTGTATCCAATTATTTCATTAGTTATTAATAGTTGATTATTTTTATATTATTTAAATTATTTCTCAAATACAGTGTAGTTTTTTTTTTCTTTTCAAAAGTAAACCGTCTATGTTTATTATTAGAATTCTTTCACATAAAAATTATTCTCCAGTTTGGAAATATTACTAAAAATTTCATAAATTTGCACATCTTTTTGGTTTCTTAAGAGACTTGCATTAAATAGTTGCAGTATAGAGGCTTTCGATCAAAGGATCGTGAATGGTTTGAGTTCCATAAAATTCTTTGCGTGGAGAATATGATAGGGGAATATATAAACTTTCAGTAGTCTGTTGTGGAAGTTACAGATGCCAACTCAGGCTTCGTCTTCTCATTTTATTGCGATTTAAAATTATGAAGACCATTCACTGCAGCTCATAGCAAATCTTCTTTTTATTACATTAATGCTACAATAAATTCATTATTTTCAATTCAGAGTGTTTAAGAATTTACAAAGAATTATATGCATTCATTTTAGTGAATTTTTTAAAGTTTAATTTATATTTTTGTATTTCATGTCGATTCTTGCCCCGCATCAAATTTGTAGATGTGAATGTTGAATTCAAATACTGAACAAAATGTTTATATATATATATATATATATAATATAAAATTTTATTACGTATTTAAGTATGAATAAGTGCAGTTTTGATTATATTATTTATGTGCACTGAATTAAAATCCATTTTAGTTCAAGAATTCGCACATTTTACTTATTTCATGAATTTAAATATAGAAGTTGCAAATGCAACATAAATCTGTAAACTTCATCTTTATTTTGATTTATTTCATGTTTCCTACAGCATGTCAAATTTCCTTGTTTTTTTTAATGTTTTATATGTCAGAATTTTGCCTAGGAATCGTTCAATTTAAATAATACTTTTTTTTTGTTGCAGTTCTTGAGATTAAAGAATTTTTCGTCATTTCGTTTTTCTGGTTATATACCCATATTCAAACTTTCATAGGTTCTGTATGGTGTGTTTTGTTGTCAGTTTTTCTTTGCTTGATTATCTGTAGTGTTTAGCTTTTTATGAGAATTGGTAAAAGGATGTTCTTTCTTCTTTTTAAATGTGCTTTTAAACCATGCTATGTACTTTAAATGAATATCATATTTCACTGATTTATGTATTTTGATTAAAAAGTATTTTTTTGATACATTTTACTTTTACAATGTTTATTTTTTATGTTGCAAAATATATTTTTTTAAACTTTTCTTCTGCTTCAAATATTCGAGTCTACAAACTAAACTATATCCTGACAAATAGATGAAGAAAACTTGGAAAATATTTCATAAAGTTCAAATAAGTTTATTTTTCTTGTTTAGGAATCTTAAACATGTTAGAGACTTTCTGCCTTTAGGGATTTCTAGGCCCCAAATTCGAATATATCGAAATGTAAGAGAAATGTTCACTCTTAACTTGTCATACCGGGAACTTCTAAATTAGAAGAATCCAGGTATTTCAACGTGAATTAGATCACAAAAACAGCGAAATATGAAATCCAGGTTTTCTCATTTTCATCATCTTTTTTTATTAACTGGACGAGGATACAGGCGCAGATAATTATATACAAATATTTACATAATTCATTTTACGTGCACGAATTCTTCCTATTGCACGCAATCATCTTTGGTTCCATTCTTACACATTTCACGATCGCAAACCCCATTGAAACTAAATGGGAAGCGAACCAACATCCTTTACCGTGACAACACGGAATTTTTTCCTGACGTCACCATTGCGCTTGCGCGAAAGGGTTACATCATGTTATGGTTAAGCCAGGAATTCCAATGTTGTCATTAAAATTGCTTATTTTGTATTTAAATTAATAAAAATAAGTAATTTTAAAAAGTGTAAACACAAATTGCTGTTTTTTAGAGATTTTTCAAAATTTTTTGAAGAAAAAATTCATAAAAAATGCGAGGTATCAATAAATATATCCTTCTTTTATTAGTGTTTTTAGAGTTATATATGCATTTGCATGTAAATTTCAAAAAATTGCATGTACAATTCTTAATATTGAATCAAGGGTGTTTGAAAATTCTGTTTTCTCTCCTTCTCTTTTTGATGATACCTTTTGTTTTAAAAAAATAATGAAAGGTATAAAACGTTTCATTTCGAGTGATTAAAATACATCTTATGAGTAATGACTTTTTTATTCACTAGGAAAATGAGAAAATCTGAAAATGTTTTGTAAAAGATTGGATTAAAAATTGGATTAAATCCAACAAAAACTGTTATTTTTAAATGGTGATAGGATATGTAAATTTGATGATGTAGAAACACGATATGGCTTTGCTGCACTATATATTTGGGAGGATGTATTTTTCACACTAGTACAAATTTTGGAGATATATTCACTAAATAATGTATAAAAAGAACTGTTAATTCTAATTATATTATTAGATAACTGGTTTTGGTTATTTTTTTATTTCTTGAAAGTTATATGTTTTTCATTTGGATTCATATTATTGTTTTCATTCTTGATTATTGTATTTTTAATCAGTTTAATAGTTGATTTGCCATACTGCATATGCATTTACAATTGTAATAAATTATTTTTATATTGTTATGACATTACTTCATAGATTATTTTTGCACCTAGTCTCATTGCACAATTACAGAAATAAAGCCTTGGAGCTTTTATATGTCGATATTTCTAGTCAGCAGTAAATATTCAATGCCATAACAGTATATATGTTCTTGTTCATTGATTTTATGTATTTTTTTTATCTTGCAAATATAAGTTTTCTAAGAATTTTGTAGAGATCCAATTAATGTACTTGACTTCTAAATAAAATATATATTTACAGTTTACACCTTTTTCTTTTTTTGCATTTGGTCTGAATTGAAAATCTGGTATCATAATTCAGAATGGTTTCTCTCATCATTAGGAGAATATTTATTACTCGTTATAAAGCTTTAAAAAAAAACTGATCTGTTAAATATATACTACATTCATATACAAATTGTCAAAAAGTTTTTGTTTACTTGTTGGAGATAACTATGTACTGTAAATGGCAAAAATGCCAAGCTGGGTGGCAAAGATTGAGATTTATGTAGTAATTCTACCATTAGTTTCTAAAAGGGTACAGTTTTGTATGACCTTATTGATAAATGTAATATTTTTGTTTGTTTGTTTTTATGGTAATACATCTTTGCAAAAGGCTACATAATTATATTTTTATTGTAAACTGATTCATTAAAATGGCTGCTCTGAATGTAAACCTCATATTAATGAAAATTGAAATTGAAATATAGCAATTATTAAATCATAAAATATTAATGATGGAGTATACATTTCCAAAAGAGACTACAGTAATTCCAAAGCATCAAAATACGTTATTAGTCGTAAAATAGTTTTTAACATTTAAGATACATGATACAAAAATGGATAATTGTTTGAGGACATTTTGACGTTTCCATTTCATGACTATTTTTATTATATTATTTGTTATTTTGTATTAATATTTATCAGAAAATATGCTAGATTATAGAATATGCCAATGCTTATTTCAATTCGAAGCTCCTAAAGAATATATCATTTTCCAATTATAGTTCACTATTTATAATAAAATTTACTATAATTCATTTAAAAAAAGTGTGATTTAAGAACTTAAGTCCAACTTTATTTACTAATGTAATGAGGTATACTACGAGAAAGTATTGTAATCTTCAAAAAAATTAAACTCGAGATCTAGACAAATCTCAACATTTCAGTCTTCCCTGAGTCCTTAAAGCAAAGTTTGGAAATTATGTCTGTCTCTAAGTCTGTGAATGCAATAGTTCAAAAACGTCTTGAGTTAGACAAATTGAAATTTAGTTGCGCGGTATTAACAACAAATTTGTAGATTTCTGTCAAATTTTGAATGCATTCCACTGACATGAAGTTTGGCTTTTCGAATATAAGTGAGCATATTAGACAGTAAATAACTATATACGAATAAAATCAGTATGAGGATTTAGCATCTTAAGTTAGATACTTATCCAATTTTGAATTATATCCATCAAAAGATTGAATTTACATACATGCAAAAGTACAGACAAATATTTAAAAACGCAACGACTTAGGCCAATAAAATTTAATAAATGATCATGATTTTAAATCTACATTCTGTGTTAAATTTCGATTTCAATCGATGGAAAAGAAAGGTATTCATAGTATCTATTTGGTTTCTTTCACCCTACGATGAAGCACAAAGCTAAAAATAAAAATCTTAAGTTCTTGGGGATTTGATGGTATTGCTAAATGTCCCCGATTTTATAGGAGCGGGTGGTCACACTCTTATTAGAGAGTATACTGAGAATCTGTGGAGAGACCATTCGTGCTACTTAAATTGAATAAGCTACCCTTAAAAAAATAAACACCTTAATTTTAAAAATTATATGTTTATTAAATATATATTTTTTATTTTGTTCCTTTTAATATAAAATTGGAATTCTTGAACAATGTTGTGTCCACCCGAATTAAAGCACCAAAGAGTCACTTCATTCTTTTACGCTATTTAATAAAAGTGTTTAGAGAGAAAAATAAAAGTGATGAGCATTATATATATATATATATATATATATATATATATATATATATATATATATATATATATATATAGGAAAAAACCGATAAATCCTCAGCGAATATATATGTATTATTATTATATGTATCTCTGTGTGTGTGTTGCAATTTATAATTAATCTACTCTCTAAAAAATATTTCCTGCCTTTTAATTCTGAGTTGCGCATTATCGTATTTAATTACGAAATGCATTAATTCTCTAAACGTTGCGCTGCCTAGTTCTTTTCTGAAACTATGTATATTCCAAATATTTTCTTTATCGTTTTTTTTCTTACTTTATTATCTATTATTACGCTATAATATACTCACCAGAGCTTGGATAAAAGATCTTAATAGTGTATAAAAATTGTATTATTTCCTTGAACTTATAAAAAAAATGCGCCAAAAAGCTTCCCGAATCTTGCTTCAAATCAAATGCTCGGAAATCAAGTTTTACATGCATATAAATATTTTGACAATAAAAAGTATATTCTTTGTTTAAATGGAAAGAAATAAAAGTTGTAGATGTGTTGCTTGAATTGCTTTCAAATTTTAAAACGATATTAGAAAACAAACATAAAGGCAACGTCAAAAGCTTAAGTAAGTTTAGTTCTTTTTACTATCTTGTTAAAAATATAGATTTTCCAGGAGGGAGGCCTCAGAATATTTTATCGCCTATTGTCAAAATCAGCCCCTGCGTGCATCGCTTCAGACAACAAATCCTTTGAACATCTACTTTAAATACTTCGAAGATTTATTAATATTTTGTTCTACTTGCCAATATTGCATCTATAATTGTACTAAGTTTGTATTCCATTAAATCTATATTATTCGTATCCGATGTAATAATTTCTTGACCGTTTTCTTTTTCTTAATTCACTGACTAAAAGGTAATTTATGTCGAGCTGGGCATAGTTTGTAAACGGCAGTTTGTAATACCCTGTATACTATATTCGTAAAACTAGAATAAAAATACTTTTTCGTTTATCTACAAATGCCCAAATTTATCATTTCAAATATGAATAACTAGAATAGAGATCTGCAGTGACCTAAGAAACATGTTTTGAGTTCTCATTAAACTGCCAATAAACAAAGATTATATAAATATAAAGTTAAAAAAATCTCTTACAAAATACATAGATTTACTTACTAATGTACTTTTACAGACATTTCAGAATAGGGATATTCTTTTTTCAATTTTCTAAAGTAAAATGCTGTGTATGTAATTATCATGGTTATTTTAAACCGTATTAAGTGGTAAATAGCGTTTGGGGGAAAGCTGTTTCGTGCCTCACTCCTGATAAAATTTGATATTAAAAAATTGAAAAAAAAGACGTTAAAATTTATCTTTTTCGTAAGCGTGTACACTGGCATATGGCGCATCTTTACTTTCCTCCCCTTCATATCTTAATCCACTGTTTCACGTGATAATGAAAAAAAAAAAAGTGATGTAACTATTAACGTAATTAAAACATAAACCATTCCACAAAAATAAATTTAAGTAATTGAAATCTGCGAAAATGCTTTACAAAAAACATTTTTGTGAGAGTGATTATCATATTTTTAGTAGTTTAATTGAAAATTTTTACACATAAAATGTATGCGTTATTTCAGCTTTGATATTAAACGGCTAATAAAGTAAAGGCTGAAAGTGGAAAAAAAAGTAAAACACTGTAAATGTAATTTTAAAAAGTATAAAAATTAGTAGTTATAACTAGTCATTGATTTAAAATTTTCTTCAATAAAAATGCTGAATGACTGAACAAATCATTAAATTACAAAACTAGCTTTTAGTTTTAGATGTGTAAACATTTGAAGAAAAAAAATCATGTATCAAAATTACTGATTTCCGTTTTAATCAACTAATTTAATTCAACAATATTCAATACAACGACATAAAAACGGGCATTTGCTATTAATCGACGACAACTTGAGTGAGAAACTAGTGAAAAGTGGTGTAATATATCAAGCCTAATGAAATAGTTCTTAGTTTGATTGAAATAGATAATAAATTAACTGGTTTATTTGATTATCATTTAGTTTTACATCTAACTGTAATGACTTGAAAATAATGTTTAAATTTAGGGATTGAAAAGTTACAGATCTGAAACACTATTCAACTAAAAATTCACAGCGTATATAGTCCTGGAAGGTGGAATCTGACGCTGTACGTTATATGTCCTCCCGCTTATATGATGTTAAAGTTTGGAAAAAAGAGGTGCTTTTTTAGAAGGGGATTTTTGAAAATGCCCTTGCTTCGTCATCGCCATTTGACCACAGTTTAATCTGTTCCCTCATATGGCATCACAAACGAAGCATTAACATTAAAAATAAACTAGTCTAAGACATTAATCATATAGACAGTGTAATAAAATTGTAGATTCAAAAGGAAATTTTTTTGATTTAATAGATCCTTTTCTAAAACTATGAGCTATTGGAAATAGGTATTATATCATTATTTGGTAATGTCATTATTTTTAGCTTTTTGTGTTGGACAGTAGGCTTGGATTGTCATTGGTTATAGATGTCATCAAGCATTTTAAGTGCTTTTCTTGTGAATAAAAAAAAATCCTTTGTCTCATTGACAAAAAATTAAACAGGTTGTTGGCAACTTGCCAGCGCACGACCCGAGCGCCCTCTAACGCGGACGGGGAGGAAACGAAAGAGGGACAGAGAACTGGTATGGAAAAAAAGATAGCAAGAAGAATGTGAATCCGCGTAATCTGTTTTGTTTTCATCTGTAATAATAGTGATGTAGTGTCCTTTGTCCATGTAGATATATGTTTGATTGTCAATGTAGATATATGTTTGAAAATAATCAATTTGAAAACTTCTGACTATGGTAGTCATCTTTTATTACTGGACGCCACCGAATCCCGAGCGACAAGACACATCAGGGGTAAGTCCCCCTCTGAAATCTTTTCTTATTATTAGAAATATAACGAGAATTTAACAATTTGGCATCCCTGCCGGGATGGCGTTTAGTAATATATGATGATTAATTGAAATTGAGATATTTTATTGAACATAGTTATAGTTAGAATTTGCATTGACTGTGAAACTAAAGAATATTTCAGTATATGAGTAAACGATAGGTTGTTGTTTAGGATTTTTTATTTATATTAAGAATACTGAGATATAAAACATGTCTACAGAAGATTTGACGAAATTAAAAAAGAAACGGACTGCTCTAAGAGCTACCGTTACAAAGCAGATTAACGAGGTAGAAGAAAGTTTAAAATTAGAACAGATTGAATGTGAAGAGTTAGAAGAACTAATAGAATTTTTAACAAGTAATTTCTATGCCTTGTCTAAAATTGATTCATCATTAGAACCGTTTTTTACAGTAGACGAATTCAATGCAGAATTTTCAAAATCAGAAGAATACCGTCAAAAAGTGGTTCGCACGAAATATCGCGCCACTAAAAGAATTAACCAAGGAACACAAAAGTTAAAGAATTCTATAATGTCAATTGAGAATACATCACCTTCTCTAACTGTTGATGAAAAACCTAATGACTATTTAAAAGTTAAATTGCCAAAAATGACACTCAATAAATTTTACGGTGATATAAACAGCTGGCTTTCTTTTTGGAATAGTTTTGAGTCCGCTATCCATAATAATCAAAGTTTGAATAAAGTAGAAAAATTTCATTACCTTAAAGCTCATTTAACGGGTTCAGCCCTTAGCTCTATTGAAGGTTTAGTTATTTCTGATACTAATTATGACACTGCTGTAGAATTGTTAAAGAAAAGATACGCAAATGTTGATTTATTGATACACACCCATATGAATAATTTGTTAAGTATTAAACCTTTAAGAAATGCAAATGATGTTGTATCCTTTAGAAAATTTTACGACAAGATAAATATCGATCTAAGAAGCTTAGAAAATTTAGGACAGCCCATTAAAGATATTTCAAGTGTACTGTGTACTACTATTTTAAAAGCTCTTCCGAAAGATATATTAATTCAAATTGATAAACCAACCAGCGAAAATGCTTATTCCGACATTGAGAAACTGCTAACTTTCCTTTCCGAAACATTAAATACTCGGGAAAGAGCGGAAGTAATAATAAAAAATAATTCCCGTGATTCATCTTCAGACAGGCAGGTGCCAACTGCGTATCGAAGATATGATTTGAACCGTAGACATAACGTGGGTGGATATTCGAATGAAAGAAAATATCAACAAACGAACAAGATTAATGATAAAAAAGAACATAACAAGTTTTCAGCTTCGGAATTAATTTCCACAGATGTAAGCGACAAACCTTTTTGCTGTTATTTTTGTAATAATGAAAAAGGATTTGATTTACATGATTCTAAAGATTGCTCTTTCGCGTTGGCTTTGAATAATGAAGAAAAAATTTCTTTATTGAAAAAGAACGAGGTTTGTTTTCGGTGTTTGATTAAATCTCGCCATTTAGCAAATAAATGCACTTCTAAAGTTTCTTGCAGACACTGCCATTTAAGACACGAGTCAATTATGTGTAATAAAATAAAGAACGTGATTGATCAAAACAAAAACCAAGAAAGCGAAAAGGTACTTTCAAACCAAATTAAATGTTCACCAGTCTTTTTACAAACATTGATTGTAGAAGCAAAAGGAGGTGATTTAAAGGGTAATTTGAGAGTGATCATAGACAGCGGAAGTCAGAATAGTTATATTTCACAATATGCCGCGATACGATTAAAATTACGGAAGACAAATTCGGAAACGATAAAACATGGATTGTTTGGAGGAGTAGAAAAATCTGAACTCCACAATCGATATAAAGTAAATCTTAGCAGTTTAGATGGTAAATTTAGTTTTGAGATTGACGTTCTAGATGAAAAGAAAATTTGCTATTCTATCCCAAGGGTTCAAGATGAAAATTTAATTGGCCTTTTAAGAAATAAAGGGATAATTATTAGTGATATACAGGAAAATGGAAATAAATGTATATTTCAAGATAAGTCTGATGAAGTCCATATACTTCTAGGTGCAGATAACATTTCTCAGTTGTTTACGGGAAAAATAGAACAGTTTCCAGATATTGGTGTAGCCGCTTTTGAGACTAAACTAGGTTGGACATTAATGGGTAAAAGCGATACTGAAATTTCAGAAAATACGCTTTCAGGCCTCTCTTTATCTTTGTTTATTTCCGACTCAGAATTAGCAGATTTATGGCGTCTTGACACAATAGGCATTTCTAGTGAAGAAAACAAAACTAAAGGTATTTTAGAAGAAGAAACCCAAAAATATTTCCTAGAAACTGTGAAACGCGATGATACCGGAAGATATGAGGTATGCTTGCCCTGGATTATTGATAGTTCTGTTTTGCCAAGTAACCGTTTAATAGCTGAAAAATCTTTATTCAAAACAGAAGCTAAATTAGTTAGTTCGAATAAAAGGAAAGATTACAAAGAAATATTTGACATTTGGGAAAGTAATAAAATAATCGAAGTGATAAATGATGAAAAGAAAGAAGGGGTACATTTTTTAACCCATAGACCAGTAATTAAAGAATCGAGTGAAACCACAAAAATTAGACCAGTATTTAACGCCTCCCTTCGTACTAAAGATTCTCCATCGCTTAATGATTGCCTGGCTAAAGGTCCCAATTTGATAGAAATAGTACCACGCATTTTGAATAGATTTCGAAAGTATAAAGTTGGTCTATCGTCAGATATAGAAAAGGCTTTTTGTCAAATTAAAATCGTAGAAAAAGATTGTGATTTTTTAAGATTCTTATGGTTCGACTCGGAAAAGAATTTAAAGATTTACCGACACAACCGAGTAGTGTTTGGACTAACATCCAGTCCCTTTCTGCTAGCTGCAACTTTGAATCATCTTCTAAATGACGTTCCCGAACATTTAAGAGAAACGGCAAAGTTTTTAAAAGATTCGTTCTATATAGACAATTCTCTGATTAGTTTAGATCAAATCGATGAAACTGAAAAATTCATAAGAGAAGCCAAAGAAATTCTGTCCTCTGCACATTTCAATTTAAGATGCTGGCGATCAAACATGAATGTTCCAATGATCGATAGTACGGAAATTAAGTCACGTTTTGTTCCTGTATTAGGGTTAAACTGGGATACCCAAAAAGACGTTTTAAGTTGTAAAATTTTAGAACCAGTTAAAGTAAAGGAACCCTATACAAAACGGCAAATTCTTTCAGCTACTCAGAAAATTTATGACCCCATTGGATTCTCAGCTCCTATAACTTTAATTCCTAAGCTAATTTTGCAACAAACTTGGATTCAAAAATTAAAGTGGGATCAAGAACTTCCTCTAAATTTGAACAAACAATTTGACAGTTGGATCAAACAATTAGATATACTCCCGAGAATTGAAATTCCACGTTGGCTCAATATAGATTACGAAAATAAAGACACATTAAGTTTACACGTTTTTTGCGACGCTAGCAAACAAGCTTTTGCTACTTGTGCATTTTTAAGAACCTTAGATAAAGAAGGTATTCAAGTACAGTTAGTGAATGCTAGAAGTCGAGTTGCACCTATAAAAGAAACAACAATACCTCGCCTAGAACTTTTATCGTGCCTAATTGGAGCTAGATTAGCTAAAACAATTATATCAGATTTAAAATTAGAAAATTGCAGAACTGTCTTTTGGAGTGACTCATCAACAGCTCTAGGGTGGATAAGAAGAGATCAAGCTTGGGGTACATTTGTGCACAACAGAGTGCAGGAAATTAGAACTTTAACCAGAATTGCCGATTGGAAACATGTTCCAGGTTCCTGCAATCCAGCGGACCTCCCCTCACGTGGATGCAGTTTTCAGAAATTATTCGAATCCAGATGGTGGGAGGGTCCACCGTGGCTTTATTTAACGGAAAAGGAGTGGCCACGTTCAGATGAACAACTCGATGAAGAAGTTCTCAACAAAGAAAAGAGAAAAACAGTTTTGAACCTCTTAGACAAAGAAGTAAAGCCCCATTGGTACTACCGATATTTTTCTTCTTATCGTAAAATTGTGAGAATGATTGCATGGATTTTACGATTGTTCTACAACTTTAGACATGTAGAAAAGAACTTATCCGTGGAAATTTCTGTGGAAGAATTTGAGAGAGCAGAAAAAAGACTGTTTAAGCTTATCCAGGAAGAAACTTTTACAGGATTACAAGATCCATCTATCCGTGCATTAAGACCTATTGAAGACAAAGACGGTCTGTTTAGATCAAAAACCAATATTATACGACGAAAGGATGAAGAAAACTTCCTTTATCCAGTCATCTTACCATCAAGCCATCCAGTTGTACAAAGAATGATAATCGAGAAACATCTTGAAAAACAACACGCTGGAGTTAGCACGTTAATGGCTCATCTCAGAGAAAATGTGTGGATACTGAAGTCCAGGAAGACCATAAGAAATGTCATCAGAAAATGCATAAAATGTAAAAGATTTCAAGTATCCAGAATAGAAGTTGAACCAGGCGTACCACCTGAGGATCGAGTGAGAGAGGCGAAGATATTTGAAGTTGTTGGTGTCGATCTGGCTGGCCCCCTCTATCTCGCTGATAAAACTAAAGCCTGGATTGTCCTCTACACTTGCGCAGTCTACAGAGCCATACATTTGGAGCTCATAACATCATTGTCCACAGAAGCTTTCCTGCAATCGCTCAGACGCTTTATTGCAAGACGGGGAAGACCATTTGTAATTTATTGTGACAACGGGACTAATTTTGTTGGCACCAACAACGTTCTTGGAAAAGTAGATTGGAAAAAAATAAATGCTGATGCTTCAACACAGAAGATACGGTTCAAGTTTAATCCTCCAACAGCCGCCTGGTGGGGCGGATGGTGGGAAAGACTAGTAAGCATGATCAAAGAAATTTTAAGGAAGGTTCTAGGTCGCACCTCTTTGAACTATGAAGAGCTGAACACCGTGATGTGCGATTGTGAACAAGTCATCAATTCACGTCCAATCACCTATGTCTCAGAAGACAACAAAGATCCGTCTCCCCTAACGCCAATGATGTTCCTACAAGAACTGCCTACTTCAGGAGTCCCAGATATCGACAACATCGATGCTAGAAAACTATCGAAAAGAGCTAAATATCGTCAAAGAGTTAGAGATGACCTTAGGAAGAGATTCCGAATTGAGTATTTGGGTCAACTACGTTATCAAGCTGCAAAAGACAACAAGATCAATCAACTGTCTGTCGGCGACGTTGTTCTGATGGAAGATGTCAATAAACGCAGAATCTATTGGCCATTAGCACAGATAGTTGAACTTTTGCCTGGAAGAGACAACGTTGTGAGGCTGGCAAGAATTAAGACGGAAAATGGCCTCTTTATAAGACCCGTACAACGTTTGTTTCCCTTGGAAATTAGTGATGCAATTACTAATGCTTCTCTATTTTCAGCTTCCTTTTATACAGGTTCTCCTAAAGAATTTGTTTTCAATCCAGAAAACAAATGGTGGGAGTGTGTTGGCAACTTGCCAGCGCACGACCCGAGCGCCCTCTAACGCGGACGGGGAGGAAACGAAAGAGGGACAGAGAACTGGTATGGAAAAAAGATAGCAAGAAGAATGTGAATCCGCGTAATCTGTTTTGTTTTCATCTGTAATAATAGTGATGTAGTGTCCTTTGTCCATGTAGATATATGTTTGATTGTCAATGTAGATATATGTTTGAAAATAATCAATTTGAAAACTTCTGACTATGGTAGTCATCTTTTATTACTGGACGCCACCGAATCCCGAGCGACAAGACACATCAGGGGTAAGTCCCCCTCTGAAATCTTTTCTTATTATTAGAAATATAACGAGAATTTAACACAGGTTGTCCTTTCTAATTGTGACCTATTAGCTGATTTCTAAACTGTTATGAATACTTTGCATTGGCGGAATGTTTTAAATGATTAATTTTATGTTTTTTGAATTAATAAATGTATTGCTAAAAATTATTATTTGCTTTAAACCCATGTGACTTTTTTTTCTCTGTGAGAATCCTTAGAGATTCGAGGTTTATCTTGATGTTCTCTGTAAGTTGATGGCCTTAAAGGATACAATATAAAAGATTCTGATGAATATTTCTGGGAATGTATCATATTCGAAAGTAAAGAATGTTGTGTCGAGTATCGTCCACAAAAATTATGATCACATCATTTTAAATCAATATCCTTTTCCCGGAAGTGAATTAATTGAATAAGATGATATATTATACTGAAATTTATTTTAACGCATATTATACCAAGCATTAAAAAATATAACTTTTGTTAATAAAATCTCCCTCTAAATCTAAGGATACACATAAAATCAAAAATTTTCCTACTTTTTATTAGTTTGATCGGAAAAGCAAAACAGGATTTTTAATCTTTCTCAAGTGAAATGGTAAAAGATCTTTAATTTTGTTCACCATTAACTTTTTTTTCAAATAGCTCATAGTTTTGCTGTAAGGTTTTTAACTGACATTCTCTTAGTCGTTTTTTTTTAAAATATCATTTTAAAATTTTGAAAAATCTATGAGCCTACTGAGCACCTAGTTTTCTACAAGAGAGTTTCTTTAGAATAGAAAGTTCTAAATAAACTATTGTCAAGCATCTTCGAAAACCAAGCAGCAAAGATCATCATCACTAAATAGCTGATCGAACTTCCATTAATAAAAAAGATCTGCACCAATTTTTCTCTTGAAATGAAGTATAATAAACTGCTGCCTGACAATCAAATAGGTCAACTCAGTTTTTATATTTATCGTAGGATATGTCAAAGTGGTATCTTTACCAGTTTTCATCATTCTTTTCTTTTCCTTCTAAGGTCGATATGTTTTGTTTTTATGGAATTCATCATAAAGTATTTTAATGTTTTGAGCTGTCTCGTGAAGAACACATTCAAATATAGATTCGCATTTTCACTATTTTAATTTACTTTATATCATCAGTCAATGTTTAAAATCAAGGGCGGGAATAGGTATTTTGCGGGGTAAGAAAGCACACAATATAAGGCTTCTCGTCTAAATCATTGACTTTTTGGGCATTTAAAAATTTGCTTAAAATTTTAAAATACTGTAGTAGCTAAAAAAAATTCAGGCATATAAAAACGGGATAAATTCGATTTACTTAATGAATTTCAAAATAAGAGTTGAATTCATGGGAGGAGTAAATGTTTGAGAATTTATTTTCTCTTCATACTTGGTAAGCTAATATAAGTCTTCAGGAGAGAATATTTAGAGCTTGCATTTGCTGTAGTATAGCAATAGTTAGAATGCAACTGAGAAAGAAGGGACTATCTGTATTACTAACTGATGGTGGTGGCTAGGGATTAGTGGATAACAGCATCATAATGTTTTACGAGCAGTCAAAAAATGCAGCATAAACTGGTTTTCCAGATAATTTTATTGACAATGTTTGTTTTTTAAAAATAAAGTAATGGATTGTTTCCTCAATAAATTTATATGCATGCTTTCCTTGGAGCTCAGAACTTTAAAACAAACTTGCATGTTAAAAATGTTTTTAAAAATCTTCAAAAATCACAATTTAAAAATTTATAAAAAATATTCAACAATAATTTAAATGTGCGATAAAGACAAATATATAACTAAATTATTTTTGAATAATAAATACCCTAAAATATGTGTAAAGGTCATTCATGTATGTGATCCTATTTATAATGAGCTGTGTATTAACAACTTTCAGGAAAATTAATTTACTCATTAGTATTACACAAAAATCAGTGTATTACACTGATATTTTCTCTTTATTTATTGCAACTTTTAAATGAAACTGAAGCCGCATTTCGAACTTTTATTTGCATATTATGAATTTGATAGCATATCTCCGACCGACAACTTTTGAATCTGGTTTTTAAGTTTTTTTTCTATGCTCTCATTAGTTTCGCTATCAAATTCGGTGGCATTCTAGGGAATTGATAAGTTATAAATGGTGCTCACTAGTGTCGATTAAAAAAATCAGGTATTCATACATTTTTTATTTTGGAGTAATTTAACCGAACAATGAGTGTTTTTTTTTAATGCAAATTGTAAAGGCAATATAAATCAACCCAAAAAATAATTTTGTATGTCTATGAAAAATTCGTTTCAACAAATAAGATATTTAGAGGAGACTAGGCTAATTTTTAAGCGAGATAAATTGTTATATTCGAATTTTAAATTAACTGTTGATTGAAATCCACTCTTTTCACGCTGGTTGATTAGTTCTGATTTAAATGAATTCAAGAATTTTTGGATTCCTTGCAGCGAGTAAAACAATTATATAGTTGTTTTAAAATTCTCTTTTAAAAATTTGTGTTTGAAAAGATGCAGATATTTAAGCAAGGGCTGAACAACGAGAAAGTCTGGATATCAACTAAGTGTTTGTATAATTAAAAGTTCTGCATAACTGTATTATACCATATACATCAAGGTATAAACTTGTGCCTCTAAAGGTACCTTGTTACAATTCAATTGGGTTAATTGTTATAGTGCCGAGTAAATTTGAATTATAAATTTTTCTTTTCAAAGTTGATATGAGAAATTATAAAGATGGACAGGGATATAGTAATATTAAATTGTAATTCTAATCAATATCATTTTCTAATTTAACTACTTGACGAATAATTAAATTCAATCAAGTAAATACTCTAGATAAATTTTATTAATTTTTAAAAACATTTCTTTAGAAATGTTGTATATAAAATACATTAATGATAGTTTTTTTTTTATTTCCTCTTTTCTTTCTTTTCTTTTTCCCTACTTCATGCATAAGTTCCAACTATTACATTGGTCCCATAAGAAATAAGGTTATATCCGGATGCTGATAATAAAGTTGTCAAAGCAGAAACTGATTGTGGATTTCAATTTAATAGATTCACTGGTAAAAATTTATTTGCAAATCAGAGTTGTAAAACAACAAACTATGGAGAGACAATTAAAATTACCGCATCCTGTAAAAACAACATCAAATCAGATAAATAAGAGAAGAAAAAGGGTTCCTTAATAGGTGTCTTAGAGTCAAGAGGAAGACGACTAATACTGCATTAAATTTCAATATTGCAATTTGGAATAGACTCACAACTATATAGATTTCATATATATAAAAACTGCAATTCAGATAATAATTATGATGAATGCTCATAAGAATCGCTTATGAAATCAAGCACATTATGAATAAAGCTACTAAATCTAGTTCTATTCCATATAAATTAAAAAATAATAAAAACCGTCAGTATATTTGCTTTTATTGCTAACCTATTGTATGAAACAATTTGTATAAAACTGTTAATACTGTTGAATTATCTTTGTCCAATCGTTTCTAAAAAATGTGTTATGAATCTTCAGCGATTAGAATAAGTTCTAAAGAATGTTTCATATAAATACTTGTATTAGATTCTTAAACATGATAAAAACTAACCCCTGTATGCCTTACAATATAAAATTTGCTCTGCTATGTTGCACTAAAAGACAAATAATATAATACTTTTGAAAAGAAATTGTGCATATGTATATGTAATGATACCTCTAAATCTAATTCAAATCTTAATTAATTTTCTAACTTATTATCATAATTTTACCCATATTAATTTCATTCTAAAACGATCTTTTATTTCCTGATCCGATCCTACCTGTTTTACTTAATTAATCCTAGATCAGCTCTGTAAAACTGATATATTCTGCAGATTCTTAAGCTCCTAGTAAGGGATAAAAATCTTTAATCCTAGGCATGTTTTTTTAAAGATACCTAGATTTCCATATTCTAAATTGATGCATGCAAAAGAAGTCCCCAACAAAATCTCTTTGTATAAAACACCCAAAAGAAAATTGCGGCCCTTTTTTGCATTTCTGCTCTTGTGTCGCGATGCAGATTGAAGTATTACTAAGCTCTTTCTATCCATACATATTAAACCTCTGAATGGAATAAATCGAAGTTGAAAATTCAAAGGTGTCTTTTCTTCTCGGCCATTGATCTGATATATAAGGTTTTAAATCATTATTTAACACATAGGGTATGTTATCAATGCTTAGTGAAGAATTCATTACATGTAATCAAATTTGGAATAAAAGGACAGCCCATCCTCTACCACCAAAGACAGTCTAAAGGGAATTAAACATTTCAAGTATAAACCTTCCTTCAGAGAAAATTATTTTACACTCAATTAAAAAAAGTTATTTAATGTTTTCAAAATGAGTTTTGAGAAAAAAATATTGCAAAGAATATTAAATAGGTAAATATACCGAAAGTAACGATTTAATCATAATACAGTTTTTATTTAAAGATATAGCATCAATATAAGGAATCAGTAAAGTTTGCTAAACACAGTTATTCCTTATTAAATTAATCTTCATTGCAAAGAATTGCACATTTTTCGTTTTCCCAGATTTTGTATTTAGAAAAGTCTTGAAAATATTTGATCTACTTCTAAGCAGTAAAAAATATTCATAGAAAAGATGCAACTTATCTTGAATATTTTCCGATGCATCATTCAATGATAAAAAAAAGAAATATCATTGGATATTTTTTCATTATTATTCCTTTTTCATTCCCAATAGTTATTTTGCATGATTCTATATATTATACCATTAGCTATTATAATCATATATTTAAAAATCGAAACATGCATGAGTGAGAAGCTGAATTTTTATCATACAGACCTTAATTTAAGAATCAAATATATCATAGCAGATAAAAAGAATTTTCAACACTTCTAAAAATAGTTTTTTATTAGAATTTTAAACTAACAAAACAAATGTAAAAATATTAGTTAAACAATCAACTTGTAAAAAATATTACAGATCTTAGTTTCAACAATGGTTAAAATTTTACTTACAGCAACCACACAACCTTAAGTAGTAAAAGCAAGCTCGTAAGTGTATATATAAAAATTAAATCTTCTAACAATACTGTAGATTTTGTTAAAACTAATTGCTCTATAAAATGAACACAAATGTGTAAGATTTTTAAAGTTATTACTCTTTCATTTTGTCAAGAATAGGTAATATCATTTCGAAAGAGGGTCTCTTTCCTGGATCTTCATTCATGCAAATACGAATGAGACGAGACATATGTTGAGAGATGCCAAGAGGAATTGTTACACGCAATCCCTCCAGAGCAATCTAAAAAAGGAAACATTAGACAAATAATATTATTTTCAGTAAACTTACACATAGCTATACATATTTGTTCCCTTATTAAATGCGATTTGATAAAAGATAAAATGCCCCAAAGAATAACAACAAATGTGTTTTTTTTTCTCACACGAAAAACTATATAAATAATAATTCTTAACTCTACATAATTGTTTTAGAGAATATTAACAAATTTAACTCGCATGTAGTTTTACACTTTGTAAATCATAGTTTTTAAACATTAATAAGAGACTATTTGAAATAGTATATTTCAATCATACATCTACCATAAACATTTAATATCAACAAAAACAAAAGATAAATATATTTAAACAGATATTAATTATAAAATTATAATTACCATCTATGATATTGCTGATAACATCTATTAATAATGGAGTACAAATAAATTTTTAAAATTTAGGCGAATAAAAATTTAAATAGTAAATAAAAATTTATTTCTTATGTTAAAATAGCAATATTGCAGAAATATATAAAAGAACTACATCATATACCAGACATAACTAATATAAAAAAAGGAAAAGGGAGAAATTAACTTTTAAAAATAGAAAACTTATAACACTCATACCTTCATTCCAGTTTGCATTGGTGACAAATCAGCAAAAGGAACTTCACGAGTAGCTAATTCCCACAAAATCATTGCAAAACTCCACATATCAGAGGCTTTAACATTAGTTTCATCTTGCTTCTTCTGTAAAGCTAGGTTTAAAAAAGATAAAGTGTATAACTTAAATATGGTACAAGTTTTAATATAATCTATCAGAGAAACAGAAATTGATGATTAATTCATTAAAAAGGTAAAGTTCTCAAAAAGATACTGAGACAGTGATATAATTATTATTTTTAGTAATAATTGCAAAGTGAAATAATATATTTATACGCAGATAATTAAACAAATCTGATGCAAACTTTTATAAGTATTTATGACATTGAAATATTTACCAGAGCTTATTACTTTAATTATCAGTGGAAATTTTCATTTTAAAATAATTTCTTTGTTTCATGCTATGTTTCTAAAATCGCATACTAAATACCATTATACGTTGTAACGATCACAAAAACGTTTC
Source organism: Argiope argentata (assembly GCA_026289955.1). Lineage (NCBI taxonomy): Eukaryota > Metazoa > Arthropoda > Arachnida > Araneae > Araneidae > Argiope > Argiope argentata. The sequence goes on from JAOUZG010020818.1 coordinate 345,290, forward strand.
AAAAGAGTCTTCTTCATTGTTTAAAAAATAAGATACTGAAAGGAGTCATATCTACAATTCAGGGCTGCTATATCAAAGCGAGTTCAAAGAAATCGTAACGTCTACTTTGTAAAGTCGACTAGAATTTTAAAAGATAGTTATAACTCTCATTTGAGATCTTTTACTGATAAAGGATTTGATAGATACAGTGTACTTTATTTGCATATAAGCCACATGTGACTATACTGCACCAAATATGTCAATTAAAAATCACATCCAAACTTTTAAATCAATTAGAGGTTATAAAATTTGGAAGTCAACACTAAAGCAAATGAAAAAAAAGAAGACAAAACAAGAAAATGTCAAATTTCAACGTATAAATGCCAAGACACAGTAAAAATACTAAGAGTAATGCCGGATAAATCTTGCTTAAAAACAACAAAAGCATGAAAATATGAAAATTCGCCATATCTCGTAACAACTGGTATTTTCGCTTTTTACCTTCACAACTTTGTTATAAAACTTTTACTGAAAAACTGAAACCCGATTCGACGACATTAAAAATTTTAGCTACTGGTAAAATTTATTTAAACTATTAATTAAGCATTAATTAAATAAACACCAATTTAAGAAAGGGGGGACTAAATATTATGAAAAATGCAATTGCCCTTCAAGTGTATAAGGAGATTAAAATACAGATTTTTTTTCCTAATATAGAACCCAAGTTAGAACTGCATGAGTAAAATTACTCAAATCAACGTCTCATGAAGGCTGTAACAGCCTATCAAAATGAGTTGGACAATCGCTGCACGTTTATAACGGTTCAAGTTGGAGAAAACAAAGTATAAGTTGGTGAAAATCGTGTATCTCCAATCTAAAGTCCAAATAAAATGACTGCACATCTTCTATTAAGTTTAGAATCCAAATACCAAAATATTTGTTATTTATTTTCATGTTCCTTTTTCCTCGCCAGTATAAATAATCGGTGGAGACAAGAATTGAATATTACAATTAAGTGTCTACCAATTCTTTTCGTGGAATATCAACGTGAAAGGGTTATTCGAGAAAATAGGATACAAAAATCCTTGTGAAAGTAAATATTGAAGAATTATAGAAGTCACGGACTTCATTAATAAAGACTATCTGTATAATAGCTACTCATGAATTCAATTCATAAAATAGATTTAGCATATAATTTAAGTTAATGCATTTGAATGGAAAACAAAATAGTTACGATTTAAGAGTAAAATACAAAAGCAAGAGAGTAGAATTTGCAGTTTACAATATGATCTCTGATAACAAGGGTACAACCAAAATGATTCAAGGGTTTCAATTCATTCTTGAAGATCATAAAGTTGTCGATATTAATAAAAAATGAAATAAAAATTTAGCTATCAGAATCTAATTCTGTCAAGACTCCAAAAAGGATTAATTTTTGTGAATCACCATAGAGATGATGTCCTTGAAATCTATGTCAGATTTTTTCGAAGTGCTAAAGCCTGGACTTAATTTTTAGGGATAATAATGTGCGGCCACACACAGCTCAGATTGTTGACGATTTTCTAGGAAAGGATATTCGCCGAATGGACTGACTCTCGAGATCTCTCCGGATCCAATCCTTTTGAACATGAATGAGATGGTCAAGGAAGAGCCTTGCACAGTGTAACTCCTCTCCCCCAAGACACTTTAAAAATCGCGCTAGTGGAACAATATGCTTTGTTGCCATTGACACCTCCATAAATAATATGAGAGCTCGTAGTGAGACAGGACACTGCTATACTAGCATCTAATAGTTCACGGTGATCACACTCTATATTAGACCGACTTTTCTCAGGATAAATGTTTCATTCTTGATTCGTGATTTAACACCGATACACCTTATTTCGTAATTCACAATTAAATTCATTTTCGTATTATGTTTCTACAGGGTGGTAAAAAAAAATTGAAAATCGTATTGAAAAACCACAAATGGCATTAGAACGATTAGCGTGTGACAAAAATTGCAGGCATAAAGAAGAACATTACAAAGGACCTATGACAACATAGAGAGGAGGAGCTTTGACGCACTTCCCAGGGTTTGACAGTAGAAGCAGTAATCGCAGAACACCACGTGCAAAGCATTGCTTGTGGAAAAACCTTTAAAAATGCAGTGTGAGAAGAGTGTTTCTTCAGTAAGATGTTCGGTTGTGCCAACAAAATGACGCTTACAAAGAAACAACGAGGTGAATTGATAAAGCTGTTTTATCTTAACGGGGAAAATGCTGTCGAAGCAGTACGAATTTAACCACGAGATCACAAGCTAAGACGAGGCTCATGTCCCGTAAGAAGTGTACGTGATTTGGTAAGAAAATCTGAAGAAACTGGATGCGCTTGCGATCGACCTCGATCCGGGCGACCGTCTGCTCCAGTTTAAGTTGTTTCGGAAGTGCATAATACGTTTACTGCAGGTCCATCGCAAGAAGTGTTTCTCGGAATTTGGATTTACCTAAAACCACAGTTCTCAGGTTTCTGCTCTCTGTTTTGCAGAGGTTTCCTTATCGATTTCTGCGCGTCCAGATGGTGAGTCTGGAGATGAGCAACTGCGTGTGAACTTCGCCATTTTTTTCCTCATCAGATATGATGAAGACAGATGACCGCTGCGGGTAATATGGGCGGATGAGACACACTTCTCTTTAACTGGAAACGTTAACACCAGAACTGTGTTCACTGGGAAGACAAAACCCCGCACGATCTGGCACCAATGCCTTTACACGAAGCCAAAGTGAATGTGTTGTACTGCATCACTAGCACATTTGTTCTCGGTCCGTACTTCTTCGAAGAGGTCACTGCCACAGGTTTTAAATCGTGCTCTGTCACAAGTGCTCGGTATAAATCAATGTTGCAGAATTACTTTATTCTTGAATTTCAGCAATGAAATGTCATTTGCGACATTGTATGGATGCAAGATGGGGCTCCTCCACACGTCGCCAAATGTGTTCGACCAGTGCTGCAACAACACTTTGGTGATAGAGTACTCTCTCGTAATTTTGTAGTTTCGTGTCCACCACGATCCCCCCCCAACCTCATTCCTATGGATTTATGGTTCTGGGGTAATCAGAAATCTAAGGTGTACACGCATGGTCAACGAGATGGGTCAGAATTCCATAACACGTGAAGTTATGCAGATTCCTCCTTTCATTTTAAGTTCAGCATTGTTGTCCATATTCTCCCGAATGCAATGCGTTGTTGCTTGCTAAGGTGAACACGTTGAAAACCTGTAATTATAACTTTCCATTCCAATAAAAGATTTTTTCTCTCTCACTTTGTGTTGTCATTAGTCCTTTATAATGCTCTTTGCGCTAGTAACGAAAAAGTAGGAAACGCCTATTTTCAGAGTTTCGTACTTTACTATTTGTGTTGTTTCAAGAAAAGTTATTTCCTGTTGAATTTTAATAGAAAAAAACTTTTTCAAAGTTTCAAGGACAAGATTTAGATGATGTAGCCTATACTACCGGTATTAAAATTGCCGGAGAGAATTGCGAATATACAATTGAAATTCGCAATTAATATACTCTGATTGATAAATTTTGGCAGTACAAGTGTTTGAAACATTAAAACATGCTATCTTGGGATAAGTCAGCCTTTCGTCAAGTATTTATACAGCGTGTGGCAGACACATTTTGATTTATTTTGATTAGTTCTTCTAGAAACTCAGCTTCTGATACATTTATGAAATCAGGGTTAGGCAACAATCCACAATAAATATATAGTATTTTATGAAATGTTATTTATGCCAATTTATGGACTTATAAAGCCTGATGGGTATTCATTTGCACTAATAAATTCCCAAATTATATCTTGATATTTTGCATTTCGATAACAGACGATGTACTAATCATGCAAAGTATAGAAATGGATTTAACGACGTGGCATACAAAAACCATGCGATACTGTAAATAAATCTGACCCAACGGCACCGTTCACCAATTCTGGACATTCTCAGTCCCTATGTTTGTCATGGTGACAGTTGAAACTTGTATGCATGGAGACATCTCTCGGAATGGTTGCACCATTAATACTAAGCTCAAGGAAGTGACCCATTCGCATGAACTTTAACAGACTAATTACTTGGATGAATAGTTACTACCGTATTGGTAGAACGAGGAATACAGTAAACCACTGGTCTAATAAGTTGCCACTAATGACTAACAAATAGTTTACATTTTTTAGCTTTCCATGAGAGGCAAGAAGTAAACAGAGCAGCAAAAATCTTCTCAGAGAAGTTCCCAACTTGACACTGATGAATGAAAGCAAACAGAAAAGGCAAATTGTGTAGAAGAGCGTAAACTTAATGAGGAAAGAATCGTGGAACTTTTGGCTTGAGACACATTTAAACTCATTTAAAGATGGTGAGCCCTGGAGGTGGGGGAATATGAAACTTTCGACATAACAATTTACATTATTTATAAAGTTAATTTATTTCTGTAATAAATAAGTTAATGCAGATTTCTTTTAACTAAAAAAATGTAAGCTTTACTGCCTTTTTGTTTTTTTAATTAGTTCAATATTTAAAAAACCAGTAGCAGCTAAGGGGATCAACATTCACATGGAGATAAAAGCAAATTTTCTGAAACTAATTTTATTTACAATAAATATTTATTTTTTCGCATTTTGGATTTACCTTCAGGTGACATCCATGCTGGATCATACATTTTCCCTTTCTCTTGAAAGGAAAACTTTGCATCAGCCATATTAATCCTAGCAGTCAAATCATCATCAATCTAAAAAAAGAAAGAAAGAAAGAATGAAATGCATTAGCTTGAAAATATTTAAAGTGATCTAATTTCAAGATAAACCTAAATTAAAAGGGACTTTCAAACAATTATATAAATACACTTTGAAAAATTGACAAAAATATGTATCAAAATTTCAAAAACACAGATTTATACAGATAAAGAATTTTAGACTATCAGAAGTGTTCAAACTGATAATTGCCTATTTTCATCCATTTGCTATTAAACTATACAGCTAAGCTAATATTAAGTTTCAAAATACAAACTAGATACAAAAATAAATACAGTAGGATGAGATCTAATGGATGACAGATCACTATCCCTCAATTATAAACTTCTATTTAATAAAATTCCATCAAAAGCATAAAGAAGTATTTTCCCATTAGCAATATAAAAAATCATTGTTCCAGCAGAAGCCACTATTCTTCTTTCTGAAAGATTTTTTATGAACATATAGCACCCTTTCATAGCAAATCTAGGTAAGTTAGGGTATTAAATGCTTACTGGGTCTGAAAATATAGGTTAGCAAGAAACAATAGGAACCCACTCACACCTTCAATTAATTTTTATGACAAACAGAATTCTAAAAAATACATAAATCGAAATTATAAGATGCGATTAGAATTAGAATAAAATGTGGTTAGAATTAAAATACGACATGAATCGAATTTTAAGATGCGATATGAATAACAATTTCATATTGCAGCATTTTTCACATAAAAATATATGTTTTTCTAAAAAACAGTTATTTGGGTGTGTTGTAGTTCTACCAAGTTTTTTTTATTTCATATATTTCTATTTTCTTTCAGATGATGCTAATAAGACGTTCAGAATTTTTTTAGACGAGAAAAAGAGACTGGAAGCTTGAATGCATTGGGGTGCAATCTCATCAACATAATCAGATCATAATATTTCGAAATGTACTCTAACTCAATTAAGATTCATACGACAGGATTCAAAACTTCATACATGACATCCACATCTAAGACAGGCTTGAATTTCATTGTAGTACCTTTTAATATTTGTGTGGAAGATAAACTGTCTAAAAAGACTTATTTTATGCCCATTTACCGAGATTCACTTAGTTGCAATACTAATCTCGAATCGTCCGATCAGGAGAAATTTTATTTGTGAAGTTTACTTAAAACAATGTAAACTTATTTAATAAGTAAGGAGTCCACTTGTCCTCGAACAAGCTGAAAATCTACCCTATCTGCAATCGTTAAACATTTGCAAATATTATATATAATGCAGACACAATAATTTTCTATAATATTTTATTAGGAAACAAGAATTATTTCCCAAATAGATGTAAATATGACAAATGGGCCTATTGTTAAAAATATTGGTTTCAAGTAAAATACTGCATTAATGGATTAAATAAGTGAAATTTCTGACAGGTGACAAAATTATACAAAGGAATTTATTAATTTAATTACATAACTCTAATATACACTTTTAATTATCCATGCAAGTGCAATTAAATATTATATGACTTAAAATATTTTCATTAGTATAGAAAGATACTGTACATAAATAGAATAAAAAGGAATGCATTTAAGGACAATAAATAACAACAAAGAACAATTGCATTGTTGTTAACATCTGCATGTAAACATAATCAAAATATTGTATACTTATAAAAGATTAAATGATGTATTCTGTGTAAGCAAGAAAGCTTTAACTCATTTGTAAAAACATTATACAATTTGAATACAAATCATCCACTCTTATTTCAGGAATAATTACAGAAAAATATATCCTTCATTAAATTTAGCAATAATAAATGTGAAATTCTTATCATTAGTAAGTATCAGCTCAAGACTCAATTTATGAATACCAATTTATCCAAGGATTTAGACTGTTTATATTCAATATTCGGTTTTTTAATGAAATTCACGGATTTTCTTCATTTTTTTAAATCAAGAACTTTTATACTATTATCTAAATTGAAATAACACATTCAAGTTTTAGTAAATTTTCCGCATCTCAACAACTTAAATCCCACCAATCGAAATAATTCGTATACTCCAACAAAACAAAACTAGAAAAAAACCCCTAAAATTAAAAAAATAATAATAATATTTTGGATGCTTTTTAGAAAAACCCTGTTTTCTCTTCTAATCAATGTTGGCTGGTGCATTGAAAGCACATGGTGTTGCAACTTATCACACACACACAAAAAATTCTTTTTAACGAATTTAAAATACCATTTGTAATCTCGCCCTTCAACAGTACTCTTTTGCTTCATCATATGCATGAAGGAGGAAGGAAAAGAAAAATAACCTATTCTTTTTATCCATGCAAGGTATTCTGCATCTGTCTTAAAGACTGGAAGCAAATATTTAAATTTCATGCAACCAAAAATTATAAATTAGTGGCTAAAATTTTATGAATTGAAAAAAGCTGTGGTTGCAATAATTCTTTAGTATTTATACATGATTCACAGCAACTCTAATCCATTAGGCCTATCTATACCAGCAACTTAGATCTTATCCCAAATGCCCAGTTTCTCATCACTTTTATTGATAATTTATGCCATAAGGACAGTCATCAAAGAAAAGCAAAACAAAATATAAGTTAAAAAAAACACCAATCTACAAGAGTAAGTGTAAACATCATGCAACTAGATTTGTGCATATTTTTAAACCCACCCAATGACAATTCCTTAGAATTGCGAAACTAATTCATTTGCTGATGAATTTTTAAAATCACTGACTTTTTTTAAAAATGTTGAAGGTAATTTTAAATAACAAAGAACGACTATTCATGGCCTTTAGAAAGTTTTCTCTCAAAATAGGCAACAGTTTCTTTAAAGAACAAAGAATAATTTGAGAAGAATTAAATATTTCACCATTCATTTAAAACAACATCTAATCTAATCATGAACGTCTTAAATAAAAATAATGAGACATATAAAAAGCTTACAAAAAACCGATTTAGACAATTGCTCATATATCAAAATTACCACCATCCTAAATTTTCTATATCACAAAAATAATTTGATTATTTTACATTGACATTAAAACAAAAGGAACTATATTAGTTCCAAATAATTTATAATTTCATTTCAGTATGGGTAAAGATATTGAAACTTCATGAATAAGTGATATAAGAATAGAGTTGAATCTCTTAAAATTACGAAACGAATCTACTTTACTGATAGAAAAGAAAAACTGTAAATTGTATGCAATGCTGAAACTGAAATAATTAGGAATAAACAAAACAAATTTGTATAATACAATTATAGAGGAAAATTGCATCACATACCATGACATGTTTGCTACTCAAATATAATCGTTCGATATATGGTTCTAGAGTGTGCAGATACGCCATTCCTTTACAGATATCAATTGCAAACTTTAAAGCTTGTGCTGTATCAACGACGATACCTATAAAATTTGGCAAGAATAGGGTAAGCAGTCTGAAATGGATATACATTTGAAAACTTATTTAATTAAGGACAATTAATAGCAGACCAAACGTGACTTTCTGTAAAACGCACACTCTCCCGATAAAATGAGCTCCTTAAAAATATTAAAATATTTTTATTAAAAATGCTAAATTTAGTTATTACAGAAAATTTAAGAGAAGTAAAAAAATTACTAGCACTGAAATACTAACTTATTTTTTCAAGCTCCATTTAATTAACCAAAAACCGTTTTTCGGAATTATTAAAGACGAAGTGTCAGTAGTTATGCTACAAAATTCCCATAAATAGTTATAATCAAATGCTATGAAAATATCATTTCATTTCCTAAATATTCCACACTTAAAGAAGATTGTGTCTCTGTAAATGCTAATCCATATAAATCAGAATTCTAGCTATAATGTCACAATTGCAGTTCCCACAAGCATGATATTTTATTGAAATTTGATAATATATGATTAAAATTAATAATTTCTAAAAATTTTAACAAATAAATGGCTCTTAAAAACATTTCTTTAAAATTAGTAAACAGAACAATTTTTTATAAAATTTATAATGCTTAAATGATAATCTCTTTGCTAATATGGATACTTGGAACTAAAACCGATGAACTAATGAAAGGATGAAGACGAATAATGAGTAAATAAAAACATATATATGACAAAAAAAAACCTTCGATGAAAATAACGCAACCACAGATAATTAAAAATAAAAGTTGAACATTAGCATCGTCGTCATATGAAAAATTCTGAATTAATATTAATTTGTAAAAAATTATTAATTTTTATCATAGAGAGATACAATTAAACCATATAGTAAAAAAATAATAATTTAAACAATATCTTTAAAAACTTGAGAAATAAAATTCAAATTTTGATAATTTTTTTAAAAAAAAGTTTTACAGAATACTTTTCATACCAGTTGATTCATGAAGAACAGTATAAAGAGATCCATAAGGCATATACTGATTAATCACAATGAGAGTTGGAGGTTGACAGCAGCAGCCAATAACCGGCAAAACATTAGGATGAGAAAAAATACGCAGACGAGGATATTCATCATTGAAGTCTCGAACAACCCTAGGCTTTACTTCTCTGACATTCAATATTTTAGCTACTATATCATTTTGTTGCCACATTCCCCGCCATGTCTGAAAGAATTTTTAAACTATTACGGTTATATAATACAGAAACAAGGAAATGTCATTCATACGAACTTAGAAAACAAGATTATATGAAATTAATGATCTGCTGCATTTTTGCACAATGAGAATTACAAGTAAAAATTTGTTAATAATTCTATGTATAATTTCAAATAAAGCAACAACATTCACTGCAATATCATTTCAATGTAGGCAAACAGAATGAAAATCATAATTAAAATTTTCGTTTCCTCAAAATTTATAGTAATGGCCAAAATTATGGAAAAGATTTGGAAATAGTATTTGAGATTTGATGACTCATAACTTTAATTTTATTAAGATAAATGTCATGAATAAATGTCATTATATTAAGATAAATGTCATAATCAAAAAAATTATTATGGATATTTATATTGGAACAGAAGTTGTAATAAAGAAAACAGAAAGGATGACATATGTACACATTCTCATTTACAGTAGTACACAGCCAGACAGTTTTGAACATCAATTAAGACCTAATGACTTTACTATGATATGTGATAATGTATCATCACCTGACTTCATTCCATGGACTTCAATGTATTTAATTCCAATTTTTAAATTTTTTCCATTAGTATCATGTCAGTTTGGCCACTAATGTAGTTAAATATGTAATACATATTTAAAGTTAAACATTTACAAATTTTAGTTTAAATTCAAAATTAAGACACAATAAAAACTTCTATTTGGAATTACTGCCAGAGCAAATGCAAAAATCATAAATCTTACCTCTCCAGATGGTTTTACAGCTATCTTGTAATTAAAGCTCAATTCTTTCAAATTTATGAATGAATGCCGTGATAATGTACCATCACCTTCAAATGAAGCAATTATATTAATATACAACAAAAATTAATCCAATAAAAATATATTTTAAAAAGAAATTATTTGGCTTCACTTACGAGAACGCGTCTTATATCCTAACCAACTTTGATCCTTGTAAGGAATTTTTTCTGTATCCTGACCAAGTTGGTTTGCAAGCTCTGAAAAAGAAATAATGCACTAATAAAAAAAGTGTCAAACAACATAGTATATTTATTGGTAAATATAATTACTTAAATTAAAATTTTCATTTATCTAACAATTGAATAATTGCTAATATAACAAAACAAAATATGAGCTGTAAATTTCGCACATATTTCATAAATAAACATTTATAAGAATGGGATTTGAGGTTTAATTTTCAGATAAATTCTTACCGATTGGATCAGTAAGTATTATATAATACAAAGAAAATTTTATGTATGCTTATTTATAGAATATTTACAACAAAAGCAGCACAAAACTGTCATTAATAAAATGAATTTTTTTATTGATTTGTAAATTCATTTAATTATAAATATTATATTTCAATCAATATAATAGACATTATCAAAACATTATAATCGGCACCTATAATCAGTATTATAAAAAAAAATGCTTAAACTTTTTGATGACAAGTTTTAGTTAACGTACAGACTTCTCAAAATCAGCCCACACAGTAACATTCAAAATCAAGGAATCTTTTTTTAAATAAAAAAATTAACCTAGTTAAGACACTTAATAATAAATTGACGATTTTCAGAAAAGAATAACGGACATTTTCTACATGAAATAAAAATTATCATTAAAAAAGAAAATGTTTTAATATTTCTAACAAAATTATTATTTGGAAAATGAGATGATTATAAAATATACCTATATAATAACATATAAAAACACTAGCCGCCTTTGGCGACCAGTCGGTTCGCCAATATTAATGCCGACTAAAGGGTTAAATCATTTTTTATATAACTTGGTCTCATAATAAGTTTTTCAGCAAAATATTTTTAAGCTTCAAATTTCGACAGTCATATAATACACTTATACTATTATGTAGGCCTTAAGCAGTCCTGATTTTTAAACTCCGCATCTCTCTCTGATTTTCTATCAGTGCACGTAAAATTCACTTTTAAATTAAATTGAATATGATGAAACTTCAATTAATATAAAGACCTCTTTACTCAATCTAAACATGTCTTTAAATAAAACTAAGAACTGAAAGCAGAATAGTCCGACATTGAAGTTTTATGTTCAATACAGAAATTGAAACGTTATAAATTTTTTTTATAATTTATAAGATTTCAAGGAATAATTCAGCAAAAATTTCACAGGTTAATTGAAACCTACAGTTTTTAATTTTATTTTTAGATGTATATAAATGCTCTCAATAATAACATTTTTTTAGGTTTATAAATATATTTCAAAAAATTATGGTTTAAATTCTTTTGGTCTTATAGATTCATATTTGTAAAATATTCTTCATATTTCAACTTCTAAATAAATAAATAAACATTTCTATCTTCTTCAAATCTGGCTGATTTATTCAGTTCTGAATATTGCAAGTTTAGAACAATCATCATTATCATAATCTAGACCAATTATTCTAGAGTAACTCTGATTGGCTTCTTTGAGATCTTGATAAAGTGATCAAAAATCACCAGTTTATTTCGAACAGTTATATTGAAATTTTCATAGATCGATCAGCTTTGATGATTGATTTAGTTGATTGGAATGCCACTTTTTTATTTAAGGACTTGTCTCAAGAATATTTTGTTAAATATGATTCACAGAGCCAATGATGTGAGTAAAATTTTAATTCATCAGCATTTTTTCCCTAAATCTATAGTTATATATTTCACTTAGACCAATTGCTAAGAGATTTATGTCTATCCCCAAAAAATTAAAAAATTAGATGTTGGGCTCCGATTACAGAAGGTGCCTTGTAGATGTTAAGCCATATTTGCCTTAAATAAAATTGTTTAATTGGATTAGTAATATATGTATAGTAAAATATCATAGAAAACGTTTCCATCCATTTATTTTTCAAAAATTTCATGTTTCATATTTGTTTCATTTTATACAGACACGTCCCGAAAATGACATTTTTATATGTTTAATTTTAGAATGATAGTTGATTTATTTTTTTCTCGTGAGAGAACATGATATTGTTTTGGTAGAAAGATTTAATGTCTCCGAAATATGCGGGTAAAAATAGTTTTATATGCTTTTACAAATTTTGCATTGTTAATCATTACGTATGCTTGTTTGAAAGAAGATGAGTTTTCAAATAACTGACATACTTTTACCAGCATAGCTTTAATATTACGTTACTTCGTTGAAAGAAGATGCGTTTTTATTTCGCATGATTCATTAAAATGCGGAGAAAAAGGGCTCCGAGGTGCATATTCCTGGCACCCAGGGTATACATATACCAAATTTGGTAGCTGTAGGTCAAATGATCTGACCTGTATAGCGCCAACACACACACACACACGCACACACACACGCACACACACACGCACACGCACACACGCACGCACACACACGCACGCACACACACACATCGTACTTTATTATAAGTAGAGATTACATATTTAAAAATTCATTAAAAATAGAGTTTTAATTCGTAGGTCAAAACATTAGTATCATTGAAAAGCTAATTTTTTGAGCTTTAACGTGATGCAAAAATCAATTTTGTGCTGTAATATTTTCGGAAGTTATAGTGAAAAAACGTCAAAATTTGGCATATTTTTAATTAATTAAAATGTTAATTAAAAATTCAAAAAAGGGCTCCAAGGTCCATATTCCCGGCACCCAGGGTATACATATACCAAATTTGGTAGCTGTAGTTCAAATGATCTGGCCTGAAAAGCGCCAACACACACACATCGTAATTCATTATAAGTAGAGATTACATGTTTAAAAATTCATTAAAAACAGAGTTTTAATTCGTAGGTCAAAACATTAGTACCATTGAAAAGCTAATTTTTTGCGCCTTAACGTGATGCAAAAATCAATTTTGTGCTGTAATATTTTCAGAAGTTATAGTGAAAAAACGTCAAAATTTGGCATATTTTTTAATTAATTAAAATTTTAACTAAAAATTCAAAAAAGGGCTCCGAGGTACATATTCCCGGCACCCAGGGTATACATATAGAAAATTTGGTAGCTGTAGGTCAAATGATCTGGCCTGTACAGCGCCAACACACACACACACACACACACACATCGTACTTTATTATAAGTAGAGATTACAGCTTACTGTTTTGTAATTCTCTCAAACAAAACCATATTCCCTCTCTTATAAATGAAAAAAAATAGGGTTTTTCCAAAAATATTCCAAAATCATAATTATAAAAGGAAACTATTTAAATGTTTTAATATTCAGCAGAAAAATTTTACTATCACTTAAAGTTTAATTTATAGACTTATTTTCATAAGATTTTATAAGGATACAGATGAACAAATCAAGTTATAAGAAATATAATGGTAGTGAAGAATATTGACAAACATGCTCCTTAATCAATGAAATGTGTCTTTTCCTACGTCAGTGCACTCATTTATACTTCATCATGTAATGAAATGTTACAAGTAAATATTATCATTCAAAGCAATTCGATTGATAAGTGAAAATTTAGGGCTGCTTAGAAATGATACTTCAAGTGACTCGACCCAAATTTTTATACAACCAGGGTTTTGTTTAAATGATATTTAAATGAAACACGATATTTGTATAGCAATAATTATAATAATAAGAAAATAGCTTTAAAATTGCTTCAAATTTCGATCAAAAGGTGAAAATAGGCTGCCGACAGCAAATCTAGAAAGCAAATACTTTATAGACATAAAAACTGCTTAATATGTAACCTATTAAAACCATTCACTATAGCACAAAACAATTTTTAAGGAAATGTAATACATGATTTCTATATAAGCAAACTTCTTCACCCACAGTTAAAAATCGAAGATAATCCATTTATGCGAATTAGGAGGCTATGACACTCAGAAAGCCTTAAAAAAATACAGATTTTTACCAAATCTAGCATTAGGTATTTCCTTCACTCAATGATCAATACAAGATGGTACGTCATTTCCATTTAAATAGTAACCTTTAAACATACTCATTCTCATAAACCATAAAGGAGTCATTGCTGAAGATCATCGCAACCAGTATTTGAGAATAAGAGGTAGAAGAATGAACTTCTCGAAGGAAAAAAAAAACCTAGTATAACATTAGCAATAAATTCATATGACATTCTCATGCTATCAGAATGCAGAGGTTGTTCCCTCAAAACAATGACTCGCAAATAGACAGTATGCGATACTTCAGAGTATGCATTATGCATTGCTTCATTTAGGAAAAAATATGCCTACTCTGATAACAAAATTTTTAAAACAATGTGCCTCATCTGATAAAATTTTTAAAACAATGAATTGCCAATGGCAATTTTTATAGCAAACTAGCAAGAAAAACTAATGTGTCATTCAGAATACAGTAAATGTTATGTCATATAGATCATATTTAGACACAACTTTAAAATAGGTCAGAGAAGATTTCACAATATAGAAGGGAAAGACAATTGAATTGCTACAGCTGCAATAAAGAATACCTGGGAACACAACACTTTGTCAATCCACAAGTCAATATTGTATTTTTCCTCAATTATATTTTAAATAAGTTTCCATATCCTTTCAATGTCAATTTATCGGTACAGCATCAGAGCTGTTGATGGAGTTAAGACAAAATAATTTCTGGGTTTGAATTTATACATTTTAAAAATTCTTCAAATTGCATAATTTTTTCCCCAATCTTCGTGAAAAGCGACATTTGGTGGTATATTTGAAAGAACAATTTTATTAATGTAAAATTCTCCCTTCATGATCCATATAAGGTATATGCAAAACCTTTAACTAAATACACATAAAAGAATACATTCTACTTCAGAATGAGAGGAATCATTTATCTATATACCAACTACACTAATAAGACTTAATGATAACAAATCTAATCTAAGAACAAAAGTGCAGATTCAGTGAAAATAATTTGAAACCAATAAAATATTAATAAATACTAACAATATAAACCCTTTATAATCGATTTTCATCTCAGCAATTTGTTAAGAAATTAAAGCAGGAAGGAAATAATAAATAAGCAAACTTCGGTGAAAAGGTTTTAAAAACATACACAAAAAAACATATGCAACATTTTTTACTTTCAATACAATCAAACTGCAAGAAAATTTTATGGTTTCAAAGTTTACTTTTCAGTAAATAAAAATTAAAATTCTTATAGGAATATAGCTTTCAAAGTTACTAAAGGAGTAATGTATACATTATTCAATTAAAATATTCAAACTTTTAGAGAAAAGAAGAAAGAAAACGTTCAGTTCCTTTTATTGTTCTGTTTAAAAGTAAGTAAAGCAAAGAAACAACATATTTTCCAGCAAATGTTATTTAGCAGAACAAATATAACATACCTAGAAGTTTTTGAGACATCTGACCTTTGCATTTGTCTAGAGGAGTTTCTCCGTACTTGTTACAAATAGCTACTAGGGCGCCATTGTTTATTAAATCCTACAAAGTTTTAAAGAAGCACATCATTTTTCAATATATTGTTTCATGCAAATTGTTTTGATAGAAATTTCTGCTTCCCAGCATACCTCACATTTTGCTACAACATTTGTAATACATTCATGCAGGATAAACATAGATTTTTAATAGACTGTTAAAAATTAGTATATAGTTGAAATATGCGAACAGTAATAAATGAACAATTATATAAGAAAAATTTAAGAATTAAAATGTAATAGTTAAAAAATAAATTAAATAAAAAATAATTTATAAGGAAAGAGTATCAAATATAAGGATAGTTAATACTGGGTAGGCAAAAAATCCGTAAAAACTTGAAAAATTCATAAAATCCGTAAAATCAAGCAAAATAAAAAACGGTTTACTGATTTAGCATTGATAAATCAGGAATGTTTTAAATTAAAAAAAACCAAGTTGATAGGTGGCATTTCGCATATAAGTGAAAGAATAGACAAGCAAATAAAAAAAATTATGTTACCAAATCATTTATTATTGCTAAGTTTATTCACCATGTCCATCACTACAAGTAATTACCCATTGAAGGCGTATCATAAATCCAGCAAAGGCAGAGTGTAATATGTCCGTATGCATACATAAAACCTCTAGGCGGAATGAATCTTTCAATTCCGACATATTGGGTGGACGGTATCGAAACACCCAATTTTCTCAGAGCCAAAAGTCTGCTGGTGTCATATCCAGAAACCGAGAAGGCCGTGGAAACTTGCAACATCTACTGATGATTCTCTTTCCCGAGCGTCTGTATTAGGGATTCCTTGACGAGAATAGAAGTATAACTTGTTGCTCTAACTTGTATAAACATAACAGTAGAAAGAGTATCTTTTTCACACCTACATGGGACAACTCTTTCACACATAAACTGAGCGTTTTTCTCCCATTTACCAGGCACTGTTTCAAAGAAAAAGGGTCCTATGATGAAGGAACCCTTGAGCCCACACCACACTGTGACTTTGGGAAAATGCAGTGGTTGCTCGGCATATACTCGTGTGTTTGACGTCGCCCAAATGCGACAGTTATGTGCATTAATGTCACTATGGAGCGAAAAATAAGCTTCATCTGTCCACAAGATATTAAAGACACAGGAGGGATCTTGTTCGATTTTGGAGAGAGACCACCTCGTAAATGCTTTTATTTCAACAGTATCCGAAGCTAAAAGTTCAAGGCAAGACTGTAAATTGTATGAATACTGATTAAGAATATAAAGAATGTAGTATGGTGATAATCCTAAGCGTCTGCCAACTTCTCGTGCACTGCTAGTCCCAGCCGCCGTTTCGGTTGCAACGTGCTCCGAACGGGTCTGCATTACACTTGGTCGTCTGGACCTAACACGAACTTCCAGCTATCTAGTTTCTTCAAATCGTTGAATAAGCTTTATGACTCCTTCCACTGTTAAAGGTCTTTTCCCATTGTTTACATTTTTCTGAAGTCGGAATTTATGGAGAGTAACCATCACTGACTCCTGGTTCAGGTACAACAGCTTTACAACAAAGCTTTATCTTTTCCACATAACATCCTTCTTTACTCACATAACATGCAACGGATAACTGATTCTGGATCAAGAGTGCAAGTATTTATAACCGCTTATATCATTTGCATTTTTCTAACTTAGTCGTTCATACCAGCGCCACCTATCGGCTATTTTTTGAATAATTTTTTTTTCTTACCTAAAAAAATCCCGTGACTTATCCATGTTGAATCTGCAAATCGTTTTTTTTTTTTTTTTTTTTTTGCTTAATTTTACGAGTTTTATGAATTTTTAAAGTTTTCACGGACTTTTTGTCCACCCAGTATTTTATTCTGAAACAATATTATGAGTTGTCTCAAAAATTTTGATGAAGAATTGAGGAGAATGAAAGAGAAACAAATTTTCAATTTTATATTCTATGTTACAAAATCTGAACTGAAAAATATGAATTTTAGCATAAAAGTTTTTCAGAGAATATATAAATGATGTAAATGTATGTAACTCTATGCTCAATGGACATAAACGTGAGAATTATAGGACAAATTTGGCTAATTTCCAACATGCTGCAGGTAACATTCAGATAATAATTTAAAAACAATTAAATTTGATCCTAAACAAAACAAGACGCAAGAAAAATTGGTTTCGCTCAAAATATTTTCCTCTCAATGTTAATAGATTTTTGATAACAGGGGCTTGTTGATAGTTTTAATAATACTGATTTAAATGGTAATTTTATAAGCAGAAGATTAAACCAAGTTCAGAATTTGCAGATATATAAACACTAAAAACAAAAATCTTTAAAAAATTAAATTCAAATGCGTTAGCCAAAGTAGTGCGTTTTTTAAAAAAAGAAAGAAAAGAAAAAAAAATGTGTTTACATTTATTTTTTCTCAAAAAGCAATCTTTTCTTTTTTGTGAAAATAAAATTTTTGAACTGATGGGAACATGAAAGAAAAGTTATGAATAAAAATAATTTATAAAAAATATAGAGAAGAGCAAAAAGAATTACAGCCACTTCCCACAAGAAAGTTCAAGCAAATTAAAACACAAACACAAATATTTAAACTAGTTATTAATTCTGCATAGTTTTAAGAAAATTATTAATCTTTTTTAAAAAAAAAAACGTGATTAATAAAATAAAAGCATTTTTATACTGTCTACTTTCCAAATATATGTGACTAATTTTTTCAGCAGTATTTAATTATGCGTTAAATACAAAAACTGTTAAGATAACGAAAAAGATTATTATTTTTTTACGGCAAAATATAAGACAACAGGCAGCGCATGTTCATTAATTTATTAATTTACAAGCAAAATATTACTAACAATTCTTCAAATAAATAAAGCTTAAACTTCTACTTCCTTTGAAATTATTTGAAAATTTATGACAGAATTAAAAAAATCTGTGTTCACAATTAAAACATTTTATTGTATACTATGTATGATTCAATTAATATAACTTTAACGTAGAAAATAGCTGATATTATGAATAAGGACATACTTCTGCAATGGCTTGATAACCCCAAAAGCAAGCATAATGGAGAGGCGTGTTTCCGTGTTCATTCACAGCATTGATATCTGCTTTGTTTCTCAATAACTACACATAAACAAGCAAGAAATTAGTCTAAACGGGAAAAATAGAAAGTAAAAGTACATTCTCTAGGAAAAAAACTCTAAAAATAGACTTGGATAATAAATTTCTTCTATCACTTTATGTAAATAAATTACCCCCCCCCCTCACCAATAAATTATCATTTTTCACTTTTCAAACGTTAAATACTATTTAAAAGATTATCTGTGCTTTTTTATGCATAAAATCATACTGACTGAGCTTCTAAAAGAAAGATTTTAAGGGATAGAAAATATATAAAAAAAGATTTAAAAATCAAAATCAAACGATGTAATGAATACTTTTATGCATACACAAAATTTTAACATACTAAGAGCAATATTTCTTGCAAGTTCATTACATCGGAGTACCCAGGATTACTTCATAAGAGATAGAGATTAGTGTATCACAGAAATATAAATGGAATAAAACATCTTTAAGCTGAGGAAATTTGCTTTAAATTAATGATTAAATGTGTTGATAAGTAAATGTTTTTATTACGATTCAATAACATTAGATGAGTATCTTAAAGTCACACAAAGAGTCTAAAGATATCTATAAATTATATCTTTTATTGTCTTTTTTTTTAACTGACATGGGAAGCGAAAATTTTCACTCAGTTTCAGCAAGAAAACATATACATTACAGTTACAAAGTTTAGATAGCCGACTTTAAATATTTATTTGATTTTATACCAAAATGTTACCTTTAATTCATATTATTTTATTCAAAATGAATTATCAACAGTCTTATTTTAATTGTAAAATGCTGATTACGTTTTACATTTTGTTTATTATGATGCTTACGTCATCTTTCAGAGAATCAAATCACCAAATAAATACCAAGTGATTGCTTGCCCAACAAGAAATTCTTCAATAAAATATCTATTTGAAAAATTCAATTTCAAAATGCCAGTTTACTTTAAAAAATAACAAAAATATCTCGGCTTTCGATATATATATTCTTAATGGAAAGCCTTGGGGAACTTGTTAAGGGGCAAATGCACGCTTTTAACATTCCTTATATCCTAAAATCATACCTACATTTTTTTCTTTATGTATAATAATATTTATATGAAGAAGAAATGAATTTAATACTATTTATATTGCGAAGTGACCTTTCTGTATTATGTATTTACCTTTTTTTTATTGAACTTCTGAAAAGTATTCTATTAACTTCTGTGGGAAAATTTTGTAGAAAAATATTATTTTTATCACTTTTGCTATTTGTTTTCCCGAATGTAATTAATTTGTCAGAAATATCTGCATTAGTATCAAACAGAGGAATACTTCAATTTCTGACTCACGATACTAATGCAGCGAATTACACTTTTATTATTAAAAATTTGAAATTAATGTAGAAATCAAAACTTATTTAAATGAAACCAAAAAACACCTGTGGAAAGTTAATTATTTGTGAAAATTTTCAGGACATCCAATATCAAATGGCTATTGCAGAATAAATATTCAAAAAAAAATTTTACATGCAAACGTATATTATTGATAGATTCATTAGCATAGAAACAATGACAGAAAAAACTATGGAAGATGTTATTTAAAGGGACAGTCATCTACAAAGCTTTTCCTGATAATTATAATTTTAAAAAAATATGCATTAGTTCATTGAAATTTACAATCATAACCTTTAACAACAAACACCAGCAATAATTTATGAATTAGTTTAGCTAGGTAACTCGCTAAAACTATAAAAGCAAATATTTTGCAATTAATCAACAAAATAAATTGAAACCAGTATGAGATTTTCAGAATGATAGTATAACGATAAAGTGATATGTCTCAAATTGCCATCTTTCAGTTATATTAACACAACTTGACATAATTAAATGTTTGCTTTTTTCTTTCTTTCTTACTGCATTTATAGAATAAACATCCTTAAATTTAACACTGATTATAGTTAAACTCAAAGGCTAATGATTTATTTAAGTTATATTTAATAAAGAATGCTTTTTTTTAAAGAATAGGATATAAATTATTGGAAAAGAAAAACTTTTCAAGTCTTACATTGTATATCACGAGATGCTTAATTTTCTATACAGAAATAACTATATTTTTTAGAGGTACAGAACTTGCATAATACTGTTTAAAAAATAAACTTTCTGGCTTATTACTGAATCATCTACCTTTGCATAAAAAAGGACAAATACAATTTTTAAATTTATAATGAATCATACTTGTCTGATTCTGAAGATAATAATAAAAACATGATGGGATTATGAAGATTTGAATTGATAACCTATTCAAGGTAACAACCATATTAATAAAAAAAAGTGAAAATGAACTTCGTCTTTCTTATTCACAAAAAAATATTCAATTAAAAAAAATCATTACAGTTTTACTTATTTTAACTGAATATCACTGTTTATGCAAAGAAATTATATGGAGAAGGATAGCCTTCTGTTCATATTCTCTGCTGTCAAAGAAAATAAAAATAAGTTGGTATTTTTTATTTATTTATTTATTGAAAAAAAAAGAAGAAATTAGTGGTCAGTTTTAATGGGAACTTTCAGATAAATCACTGCCATGCATCTTTAACTTACATCTAGAGATGAAATATTTTCTGTGAAAGAGATATCCTAAAAAACTGGTACAGAATGGTCCTTAGTCATACAAATTCTTTTTCAAACAAATTTTGTTGAACATATTCCTAAGGTAATAAAAAATTAATACTTTGTTAATAGAATGAATCAGGTATATAAAGAAATCATTCTTCTTTTCTTGAAAAGGGACGGTAGATGCTGTGATTCTATAGTTATTAATGTGTTTTTATTAATGATTGGTTGGTTCAGTTTTTTATTCCATGAGATATTTCTGGTCATGCTACATTCATTAATTCTTGAAAACTTTAGATGAGTCATGAAGAAACAAAAAAGTTTTAAGTGATAGTTTAACTAAATGCAGCTTCCAATTTAACACAATGCAATTTTCTTTCATTTATTGCTATCCAGAATATTTTCTAAAAATGCAATAAAACATTCCAAAATACAATTTCTTCTCTTTTAACAACATGATGTAGCTTAAGATTAATGTGATTGATAAGAATATAAATGTACTTTCCATTTTCATAACCATTTTTTATATAATTATTTGCCCCCGCCCCAAAAAAAACGGGAAAGGGTTCTTTTTTTTACCAACAAACACACAAACAAGCAGCAGAGACTCTGGCAGATATCTATCTGCAATATTTTAACTATAGAAATATAATTAGTATTATGTTGCATATTGATCATAAATTTATATACTTTTAAAATAATTTGTAGGAAGGTGATAATTTAAAGAATGTAAAATAAAAGAATGATATTTATTTAATACTGAAAGTCTAATCAAAAATCTAAATGAATAATTTACAATTATATCAAATACAAAGTACTTAATTGCTTTATAATTTACTAATTTACAAAAAATAAGGAAAAAAGTGATGTTCACAAGATTAAATAAAATTTTTAATATAAAATTAAGTTAAACTAGAACAATAAAAATAATTGCTGTTTATTATGTTTTTAAAAAGCATCCCAACTTCATTCATATAATTCCTTAAGAACATTAAAAAAAACATTAGAATTTCCAAAGGATATGGTTAGATAATTTCAAAAGTAATGTTTTCTTTTCATTCATCTTCTAAAGAAATGCTATTAAAAATGATGAGCAAAATTTGTATTTCATTTTAATATTTAATATATATTCCTTGCACAGTATTTTATAAATAAAGCATTCTTCTTTTCTTGATTTCATCAACAAAATAGTCATACTAAGTCAAATTTCACAATAAAAATTACACTTTAATAAATATCTGCAAAGAAAATTAACAGCTAAAATTAGAAATTTGAAATACTAAAGAGATTTTTTATGCCACTTTTCAATACATGAAGACTTATCAAATTGTATACAGTGGTGAAATAAAATGAAATTCAAATCATTACTACTTCAATAAATACCAAAATTAGTATTGTTTCAAAATAAGAATTTTTGAGCAATATTTTCAGTAACAAAATGTTCAATAATGGTAACGGAAAGTGGATACCAGAGTCACCATTGAGACAACACATTAGTGTCTTTATATCAATTTTTAAAGAATAAATTAAAAGGGGGCAAAATGAATTATTAATGCAACCATTGAACTAATTACTACTAAGCTTTGTTCACAACTTATTCTTGTGGCATTGCAATGAAAACACTTAATTTTAAATGAAAATCAAAGATATTTGTAATTAAGTAATCAGAAAGGACTCAATAACACATATATTTGAATAAACATCTAGCTATCAAATTACAGAAGACAATTGTTATGGATTTAAAAACTGAATATAAACCAGAAAACAAAATAAGTACCTCCTAATAATTAGTGTAATTATTACATTTTACTTATTTTACAATATTACAGATGTAAAAAAATCCAGCAATTCAGAACTTCATTTTTGTAACTAAGACAAACATTTCCACAAAATAATATACCAACACAAACATTTGTATCATGCAATAATTTATTCACATTAGTTAAAGTTGAACTGAATATCACAATTCAAATAAAGTTCATTTAATGAATTTATTAATTTCTAAGTTATGAGTAATTAATTAAAATAAAAATATTCTAACAAGCAACCATACAAACCATATGAACGATATCTCTATGCCCATGTGCAGAAGCTAAATGAAGTGCAGTATCATCACCCATATTAGTTGCATTGATTCTGGATCCTCTGCTTATTAACATTTCAACTATGTTTGCTCGTCCTTCTTTGGCAGCCCAATGCAATGGACTAAACCCATGGTCATCACTGAAAAAAATAATAAGCATACAAACTGAAGTACTTCTTCCTATTCAAAATTCAAAGAATACAAAATTAAGCATTATTCAATCTAACAGACTCAAGGATGGCTTATGTGTTGTCATTTAGATACTGTAACTTTTAATGAAAAGCTAATGTTTTCATATTTTAAATTAATTTTGCATGGTTTAATAACAAAATATTGTAAGCATCTTTTTCTTTCTTTTTTTGTTTAAAGATTAATTTCTTATGAAGGAATTTTCATTAAAAAAAATGCATTTTATAACTTTTAATTATTTTCCACAACTTTCTCATTATTATGTATGAGTATTAATCCAATGTCAAGAGAACCATAATCAAAAGATTGTAAAAGATCCGATTAAAATAAACATGTCTTTGATTCAGCTACTTCAATACTTGCATGTAAAAATTGGAGAAAAGAATTTAACTGCATTTAAACATTTTAATTTAATTTTTAACTATCATAAATTTTGAAAATTATGAAAATTGTATTAATAAAAAAAGAAAAAGAAACGATAGAGATAATTCTTGAATTATCTTTAAAAAACATTGAAAAATAAATAATTTATTAATTTATATATACTTATTTTGCCTATTTATTTATATCTATCCTACTTAACAATTTAAAAATTCATAAAATCATCATTTTGATCAATAATGTCAATCATTGATATGATCAATAATCAAGTAAGCAGTTTGTCATAAATAAAGAAACCCATTTTACCCAAATGAACAAATAATCATCCTGATACTTTGTCAGATATACTTCATTTACTAATTCTTTTTAGGATTTGCTTAAGAACCAATAAAATAGACAGCTAATTGATAATTATAAAAATTTTGAAGCTTTGAAGAATGCTGAACATAATTATTCTCTAATTTATTTTTTTACATATTGCACTTAGGAATATATTTTTATATAACTTTAAGTTGCATTAATTTGTTTAAACAAGGTGAATAATTGCGTGAAAACACTTTGTTTTTTATAGTAATTGAAAACAACAGCTTAAAAAATAAACTTTTTACACAGCTCTATAGTGCAAAGTGATTTGTTTTTAACATTTATCTATGCAAAAAAAAGTTTCATGTTACTATCTAAAATTTTCAGTGATATTAAAATCAAATTTATCAACTTTGACTACTTTTTCATATCCAAGACTGGTGTTTGAATTAATCTTTTGTAGCATATTTCAGGAAAAATATAAATGTCCCAATAAGCAATTAGAAGAGTGGAATTACAAAATAATGCATTTATTAACTTATAACTTTTTTAAACATGGTTCAATAATACCTTAATTGGATTACAGAACTAGTTCACAAAGAAAACACCTTTAATATCTATATATTCTTTTACATTCTTCTAATTTGAATATATGTGCAGCTACATAAGTATTATATACGGCATAAGTCGTTAACATTTCTGAATCTTCTTCATTACTGAAACATGGCATTTTTAAGAAAAACTGAATATAACACATAAAATTATGAGCAAATATTTTGTTTTGTTTGGAAGAGCAATGCCTCTCTAAGATACCTTAAAATATATAATTTCGTTTCACTTCCTTTGCTTATTAAATCAAAATTTCAGTTATCAGCCAATTAAAGTGAACAATAATATGCCTAATTAAAAAATATTTTTTAAATAATGATGAAGGGTCACATTTACCAGGCATAATTAAAATAAATTCTTCACTGCCTAAAATACTAAAATTAAAGAAGTTTGAAAATGTTTCAAGTCAGAGCAAGTTTTACACAATCTGTGTTTCACATTCAAACTGCTTGATAACTATTTCAATATTTCAATGTATGTGATGACTATTACTAAAGAAGAAGTGGAAGAAAGGTGTATTATTTTGATATGAGTCGACAGTGATAGGTCTATATCACCATGGATTTCTTCCCTAAATTCTTTTCTTTCTTGATATGTCTGATAAATAAGGCTTTATGATAGCTTTTGATTTACCATATTCAACAACAGAAAATGCAAAAAAGTGTATTTTTTGCAGTTTTTACAAAATTAAGCCTTTTTAAAGGGCTTTTTTTTTCAAATAACAAGCATTTTTAAGAAGTTTAAAAAGTATTTTTTTAAATGCAAGTACTTTTAATGATATTATGCATCCACATATTATAGTATTTATTTATAAAAAATGTAAGATAAGTAAATGAAATTACCAAGCAGTTGCAATTACTAAAGTTTTAAACATTCATTCTTTAAGAGTTTTCTTTTAAGGAAGAATAATCAAAGTAGCTCTTTTGAATAATATAATATTGAAAACAGCACATTGATAATGACAGTTTGACGAGATCAATAAATAACAACACTCAATGAAGGTAAGAGTACCAGAGTTTTACAGTGCAAAGACCAGTCTGATAATGCTGTATTAGCCAATATTGAAAAGACAGAAGTTAAGTCATACAAGAAAAGAAATTATAAAGAAGACATTCATTTAATCTAAGAGGACTTGTTTTTAAAATAAACCTACATTCAGAAATATGACTGGGTTGATTTCTACCAGCTGTAGTAAAAATTGAACAATATAGAAATCTTCATAAGACATTTTGCAAATATGTTGCAATCTCAAAATAATAATCTTATTTACTTCAAAAAGGTAGAAAATACAGTCTGAACAGAAATTATCTTAAGGCTAATATTTCAAAGTTCTAAAGGAAAACTAATGATTATGATATAAAATTAGACCTAAGTATGATAAGCAATTTTCATACCCAATGATGGTTATAAAATACCATCTATATATAGTAGATTTAAATTAAAAGCATCTCTGCACTTATTATAGAAAAATTAGATGTGTGTGTGTATAAAAAAGTAATCATGCTTCTAAAGGAGAAATCATTCTAAACCTAAAAGTTATATTTTTAACATAAGGCTGACTACTATATAATGTAATAGGTATCAAAATGTAATAAATATCAAGTATCAAAATGAACTATTTGGGCTACTAAATTATCAAAAACTAGATACATAAACAGCAATTTATATCTTAATTTCTAGTTATTCATTTCCTAGTTTTTTTCTTTAAATGAATCAACCACTACAAATATTGAAATGTATAGAGAAAGATAATATAACATTTACCCTTGATTCATATCATGTTCAGTGTCATCTAACCAGACTCGTACTTGGAAAGCATTGCCTTCTCTGCACCAGTGAAAAATATCCTCCATTTTTCATAAAACTGTAAACCAAAAATGTAAAATTGTGCAACAAAATAAAAATATCATTATTGCCAATTCATGCTCAGATTATTTAAAACTTACACCAAAGCACAAAGATTATTCAAACTATTATCACACAAAAGAGAGTGTTTCAAATATCTACATTTTAGTGAAACCTTAACACCCTTTTAGCAATTGCTTTTCCAAGAATGTTTTAGTCTTAGATTTGCTGCAGCTACTCATTCGTGCTTGTCAGATGTTTCCAATCAGGTGAAACATATCAATAATAAAATTTGACTGAAATTCAATGAAATCATTTTATCAAATATATAAAATCTATTTAATTAAAAAGAATCAAATACACAAGTTAATCAAACAATAGTTTGTAAGAAACATCATTTATACTCTTAAGGAAATTTGCTGATATGATTTATTTAAAATTTACTTATGAAACAAATTTATAAAGTCTTTTATGCTATTGATGAGTAAATACCGAAATAAATAATCTTAAACATTAATGCAAACACCTGAAGTAAACAAATAAAGTTAATTAATAATTTAACAACACTTAACCATAGAGATGTTTATTAAAGAAATTGATCAATTTACATTTTTTGAAAACTTAGGATTGTTTTTCTAGCTTCCAACAGATTTTAGTTTTTATATATATATATAAGCATAAAAATTATTCAAGATGATGAAGTTGCTCAAGTGAAAAATATATATATACAATTTATAACTTCAAAATGTTTAACATTTGGTCGTGGAATAATTTTTTTAAATAAATAAATAAATAAACAATTAAAACCTGTAAATAAACAATTAAGGAAACAAAAATTAATCCCTGAAAACACTACTTTATGTACAATATTGGTATTTAAAACTTGTAGATTTTAGCAAACATGAGCAAATGTTATCCCCACCTTTAACTTACTTTATACTTTTTAAGTAATCTCAAGACAGATGTCAGGAATTCTTCAAAAATTGTCTGAAAAACAGAAATATCCACTAAAAGCTATTCATAAACTTGAAATTTTTTTATTAACTTAAAATTTATTACTATCCACGGCATTAAGCATCAATATTTTCTCATTCAATCCAGGAAATGATTTTATAAAGAATTTAAATACACACCTGTCATGTAACACCATAAATGGTTTGACCGATCGGTAACCAAGCACATGGAGTGGGCGCCTGACGCACGCGCATTGTTTACCTGTCCACTAGCGTCTCAATCCCAACGTAAATCCCTATGGGATGGACGAATCC
>JAOUZG010020818.1:399348-425798 GCA_026289955.1 Argiope argentata
ATATATATATATATATATATATATATATATATATATATAATGAAAAAACACATTTAAATGATTTGCTGAGAATAAATGGCAGAGTCGTGGCCGAAATCATGGATAATGCAGGTTGAATTTTTAGTTTGTTTTATTCCATCACGGGAGCAGGCATTATTTACAAGCGAAGGCGACGTGCACAACACAGAACGACACAACGGAATTCACGAAAGCTAAGTGTACAAAAGAGAGCGGGAAATCATTATCCCTGGTCTTAAATACCAAGACTTATATCTAAACTAAGAAATGAATTAACTTTATCAGTGGATATTTGATAAATCTTTGCTGATTAATTCAAAAAGTCGGTCCTTATATCACATGAAACCTATCACATATGCCCAAGTTTTATTAATAAGTGTTATAATGCAATTCTGAATAGGTGTCGAAGGTGTTAATTTGGAACAAATTTTTATGCCCTTTAATCAATACAATCCCAGGATATTTTTTAAAATAATTTATTGAAAAGGTTATAAATATGTTATAGGCTTTAGCGAAGCAGAAATGGAATTTAAACAGCTTGAAATTAATAATGTTAGGTTATTCTTTTTTGAAGGGTGGAAGGAGGCTCCCTCAAAGGGGCTTAAATTAGAATTTAAATTATTTTCTGAATTTGATGTTCAGATCAAGAGGTCTATCTCAGAAAGCATTTGTAATCATTATCATTAACTGGAGTTGGAAAAAAACTAAAGAAAAAAATTATAATTAATATAAAAAGATACCAAACAATATGTGTGCTTTTATATCTTGAGGAATAAACGAATAAAAAAAGAAATGCTACAGTTTATAAAATATCAAACTTAGTTTAGATTTTATATGTTGATAGGAACTAGAAAATCAAAACCCATTTTGTTCTATTGAACTGATTTAATGAATCTGATTTAAATAAATAATGTAATTTTATTTCTACTAAAATGACATAAAACTTGAGTACTAGCGAGTTTAAAAACATAAAATGACATGAAAGCTACGGAGATTTAAAAAATTTCACACTTTTATATCTACAATTGTTATAATAAAAATTTTATACACCAATAGTTTTAAACGGCAAGTTTTCAAACATTATTTCAATTTCCTTCCAGCTATATTGCAAATATTTGACAAATTAACAATTATTTTATAGGTTTGCTATTCTAAAATTTAACATTATAGTTTTTAGTGACAATTTTTAAAAGATTATTTAATTATTTTTGACTACATCACAATCAGGGTGGATATTAAGATTTTTCCATATTTAGTATAAATTATAGTTTGGCATAGTATAATATTCAAACAAATTAAGTAGTTCTAAGGAAAGGCTAAAAATGTAATAATTACTTTATTTTCATTTTTAAAAATTTCAAATATTGACGGTAATTTGGATAGTTGCTAGCAGACATTTATATGAGGGAAAACAAACTTTGTTTCATTTTCCGTTGAAGACAATTTTATTCAAATTACATAAATTATTATATAATTATTCAATTTATTTGATGTTCTCTATATAAGGAGTCTTTTTCCCAACTGAAATATTCGACTATTTTAAGAAGGATTTTTTAAAAGCATAACTGCTGTTTAAATTTATAATTTACAAGGAAATAAATATTATAATTTCATGTTGAATAATTTAGAATCTTTGAAGCATAATATCTCATCAAATGTGATAGCAAAGTGTTAGTATTAAGTATTAAGGAAATGCGTTTGCTTTTAGTTTCATCATCATCTTTAAAATAATTAGATAAAATTATTTAGCAGTAGACATGTGCGTTTTAAAAATTTCTTTGAAATACTTCAACATTGTAAAGTGGTTATCAATGTATCAACAAAAAAAAAAACTTGTAAGTATATATAAATAGCTTATTAAGAAAATGCTATTATTCAAATATATAACACAAATCAAATAAATTATTTCAATTTAACAGTTTTTAAAATACACAAAATATTCTCTTTCACACTGCAACTTAAATACAATTTTAACCATTGATGGTAAGTAGAAAGATTAATATATGCAAAAAAAGTAAGAAAGAGTAACCAATGCATGAAAAAATATTCATCTTACCTAAAAGCATTTTATTTCTTCAAGTTTACACTTGCTTAGTTTTTTCAATTCTATTTTATTACTAACAATTATTTTTCAATTATTATTGAATTATTTTTCAATTATTATTAGTATTATTTAAGAAAACTTCAAATAAAATTTTATTAATCATTGCTTTAAAATAATTTTATAACAATTTTGTTATATTAGCAAGAGTTACAAGGCAGCTCTTTAAGTCCTTGTCAAAAGAATATTTTTCTACTGTTCGGTTTATTCTATCATCTAGATCAGAGATGCACAACCTGTTCACCGCTGGCCAAAATTGGCCCGCATAGCCTTCGAAGTTGGCCCGCGAATGTTGTTAATAAAATATGACTAATTTTAAATGAAATGGGACTTTTTTCAAATGAAAAAGGATAAAAATCTGAAAAGAAAACGATTCTACATCAGAATAAATAATTAACAGTTGTTCATTAAGTTTATTTACTTTTTATTACGAAGCTTTTCAGTTAGTTCCCTTCATGGCTAACGGCGAGTACGATTTTCGTATAGGAGAAACTCGCGAACGTGAAAAATTTCCACACATGAAAATGCAGTATGAGGATCCAATTCAAATCTTTCATAAAGCATTTGATGATCGGTTTTCAGATTTTGAAAAGTGCCAAACGAAATTTTAATGAATTTTCTTCTCCATTTTCTGTTGATGTTAATCTAGTGGATGAGAGTATGTAGTTAGCCTAAATTGATTTACAGAAGTCTGATTTTTTTCAAAAAAAAAAGTTCAAAGGTAAACCGATATTAGAATTTTATAAAGATTTGTTATAGGAATTTTTATGCTTAAAGAAAAATGCAGATGCATGTGCAACTTTCTTAAAAGCACTTACATTTGTGAGCAAATTTTCTCACTAATGAATTTTAAAAAATCAAAATTAAGAATGAGATGAGAACCTTTCTGCTGTTCTACGCATTGCTACAACTAATATTAAGCCCAACATAAAATCAATAACTTTAAATAAATTCATTATTTTTACTAATTTCGATTATTTATTTTCGATTATTTATTTCAAGTTTGCACCCTTTTTAGCAAAAATCCTTTTTTTTTTAGGTTTAGGTAATCGTAGCTATAATATTTGTGTTTTATTCATTTATTTATTGCATAATGTGTGCATAAATAAAATAAGTAAAGTAATAATTGTAATTCATGCGTATTGCCAGAAAAAACTCCAATGTTTTCGCGTTTTTAATATTTTTTAGCATTCATGTGCTTTTTTGGCCCTCGCCAGGATCTCTTTTCATATTTTGGCCCCTCATCCTGAAAAGGTTGTGCATCCCTGAGCTAGATTTATATATTTTTTCGCTCTCCCTTTTTCCTCTAAATGTAATCTAAAATAAACTATTAAAAATGTATCTAGCGTTTCTAAAGAAAATTTTACAGTTTTACCGTGAGAAAAAAAATCGAATATTTCGAAGATAAGTACCCTTAATTATGTCACTTAATCTTATCAATGCGAGAAACGTGCATTCTCTTTAGCCCCTCTAGATGCACGCCAAGTTTTCCTGCCAAAGGTGATTAAATTGCAGTAAACCTACCATGTGAGCGCAAATGACACCCTCTAATGAGTTAGCTCTAATGGGATTGAGCGCAAGTGACACAATCCCTTTTATATTACAGTCACCGGCGACTGTCGCGGTATTACGGAATTAACGTTAATTTTATTGTCAATGAAAAATTTAATGTCAGTAATCAGTGACTGAAAGTTCAGTGTCAGTCACCAATGACTAATGCGACGCTTATAATTATCTTCCAAAAGAAATACTAATAAAAAATGAGAATGTTCCATTGCCAGATAAAGTGGATATTATAATTATTTTTTTTCAGGAACAATATTTCTCATACATGTTTTGAAAAAGCTGCTATATAGAGTAGAAAAATGCTATAGCATCCTAGAACTGCTTGAACATTTGTTTTCATTGAGAATTCCTCAAAATTGTCAGAAACCAGGATAATCGCTGCCGATTTCTAAGAATGCCCAAATATGTTCTGTGGTAGGAAAAATACAGCATAACTATAAGTATGCACGAATATACAAAGCACTTTTGTATAAGAACATATAAATTTTCGGTTACATGCAATCTCATTTTCTCATTCTAAAACTATTTAACTCATTTAAATCTTACAGTATCGCTTTGAATACTTCGAATGTGAATACATTAATAAAGCTATCTATTCAACAGAAGATAAGGTCTACCATAAAATATTTAAAAATTCCGTCCATAGAAAATAACACGTCATAATGAAATCACGTTTGAAAAATATCAAATTTTTGTCTGGTTAGATACATTTTTAGTTACGAAGAGAAATACAAATTAACCCGTTGGCCGTAGAGAGAACCACCTGGGATTTGCTTTTTCTTTCTAACCAGATGACTCCTTTACTGCAGTTAACAGTTACAGAGCTAACAAGAAAGGATGATTTAATTAGATAGATAGTTCGAACTGCAAGCTTGGGTTAATGGCAGATAAAAGGCTAATTGTGAAGGGTGACATCGCTAATACATCCTTTCCCTTCCTAATTAAAAGGGAATGCATCTTCTTTTTTTGCATCCTTGCGAATAAAAAAATTTCAAGATACATATATTGTTTTAATTATAAAGCATATTATATTGTTTTAATTATAAAAAACAGAAAGGTCAAATCTGTCTCTATAATTAATCACAAGATATTTTCACTGAATTAAATCGGTACTTTGATTGCCAAGATTATTTTGAAAAAAGGTTAACAATCCTATTGCTCGTGTTTAGCAACTTTTTACAAACCCTATTGTTTCGAATGTAATAACGAAATTATTTAAGTTATCCAATTAAAAATAGAGATTCAAACATGACGAAGAATATTGCTGTATTCATATAAAATAGCAACAGAAATATTTTACGAGGAAATTGTTGCTTTCCCATCCTTTTATCCTTCTTGCAAATTGTTGAATACAACCTGTTTTCTCTACTTCTATAGAGATGCTAAGTACGTACTTGTTTCAGGAAACTAATGGTATTTCTGGTGCAATAAAAATAAAAAAAAATGCCTGATTTTACCCTATCCCATTGGTTACATTCAGAGGAGGCGCATCATTTTATGACCATATCCAGCAGTAAATTTTCGAGGAAGGAAACTAATAAAATCTCCCCATGGAAAATATTGTATTTTTACGATTGCGTTGTTTATCATCTTCCAATAGAAAACGGAGCTGGATGTACCACTTTGGGAAATCAATATTTCCCCAAAGAGATTGCTTGCATGTGATAGATTCAGAGCGAAGCAAATATGCTTTTACATGGAAGAGACGAAGTAGTTTGACCTTAATTAATATTTTAATTGTTGCAGTTCATTTGTGTTGGTAATAAATCTGGTTATAACTGTAAAATAATTTGATTTCTCCTTTGGAAAAAAGTGTGCTGGCATTCTTTTACAGATTGTGCCATATGGCTAGGAAAGAGCTTTCTGTTATTGGTATCAAAAAATAGAATATAAGGTTTATATGTGCATACATTCTCAACAATGAGAATCACAAATATAATTACACATTCTCTATAATAAAAATCGAAGATTTATATAAACGCACATTCTCTATTATAAAAATCGAAGGTTTATATAACTGCACATTCTCCAAAAAAAAAAAAAATGAAAGTTTATGTAACCGCACATTCGTTATGATAAAAATCGAAAGTTTATATAACTGCTCATTATCTATAATAAAAATCAAAAGTTTATATAACTGCACATTCTCTATAATAAAAATTGAAGGTTAATAAAACCCGAAGGTTTATATAACCATCCCTTCTCTATAATAAAAATCGAAGGTTTATATAAGCGCATACTTTTCTTTATAAAATAAGACTCAAAGGAAATATATAAAAGCACACTTGAAATTACCTGCATTTTAGAAGGATCTTATTTCGACACTTAAAGGAAAAAAATTACTATTAAGTTTTTATGTCGCACAATGAATAATAAACCTATATGTTGATCATATTTGGGCAAGGAGTAAATGAAAGTCTTCCAACTTCTCACATCACACTTTCTTTTATTTGATAAATGAGGTTAGATTTTTAGAAACATGGCAAACACATAAATAGTAATAACTATAGCAAAATGTCGAAATTTGGAACCGGACCTGGCTCATAAATATGTACCGAGAAATAATTGAGCCCCGAAAATTTCTTTTGTAATCAGGAGCTATTCTTTCATTTTTAATAGAACCAGCTAAAAATGCAAGCGCAAAAGAACGAGGTTGAGATATTAAAATATATGTGTATGTAAATTTAACAGAAAGTGAACAGTAAAAATTAAAATTTTCATTACTAATTCCTGCTGAATTCCCCCCCCCCCTTAAAATCAAAATTATCTTTTTCACGATATCTAAATGCCGATACCAGAAATGAGCTATAACAAGTATATTAAATATTTTAATGCAAAGAAAACCCATAAAGAAAAATTGGTTATGTGATTATGAAGTGGAATGTGATTATTTTTTTAGTGCTTTTTTCGGTGATGAAACCAAATTTGGAAGTAGTAGTTTTAAAAAATATGAACAAAACGAAAGGATGCTGAAAAATATGAGATGTAAAAATATTTTGAAAATGATGTTTTTTTTTCTTTAAGAGACAAATTATATATATTATATAAGTGAGGTTTGGGAAATATTATTTAACTTTTTCTTAAATAAGATTATTGAACATATTTAAAGGGATTCTGTATTCCAGAGAATCAATCAATAGCTTCACTAACTGTATTTTAGAGAAAGATATTCTTCTTCAAGGTAATAGGAAATTATAAATAAATAAGATAATTCATTATCTTAATTTCCTGGAAAAAAATTGTCATTCTAGAAATAAATATAAAACTAAAATGCATTTGTTTTTTTTTTGGGCGGGGATTTTCTTTGAAAATACAGCCTTTTATTCGCCTAATTCTCTGTGTTTAAGTGAGCATTTCTCTATTAATTATTGGCTAACAACCAATTTTTCATATACGATTCTATTCTACATGAGGAATTTTCTCAGCGGCTAAAGAATGAAAATCCGAAATAATAGGTATACACATCAGTGGATTCATATTTAAGTATGTCGTGATCTTTGCTCATAATTTGATGAAATCAATTTGCATAAAAACTATCTTTTAAAAAATGTAAGTGACCATATAAACCATAGTCATTTATTTAGCATTGTTCAAAATATTAGGTTTAACAAATTATGCTTAGAATAGAGCGGTAAGTTTTCTGAACACTTCGTGGATGTAATACATAACTTCCAGCAATATTAAATAATAATATATAATCAAAAATATTGATTTACATGCTATTCCTCAAAAGGACTTTCTCCTTCCCTTTACAATCAGGGGTTGACTTTGTTAATTGTTATATTTTCTATTTCCTTCAGGAACTTTTTGTTCAAAAAATTATTGTAAATATAATCCAACTCATTGATTGCATTCTGCATTATTTTTTTTTAATATTTAAATGAAACCATGCCCCCCCAACACACACACGTTTTTGAAAGAAAAGTATTTCTTATTTGTTGCAGTTTTAACAAATTGTGCAAAACCTATAATTATATACAGATGAAAATTATTGCTTTGTGTTAGTAAAAAATAGTTACTTTTGGCGATTTGGAAAAGCTACATCAATATTTTTAATTACTTGCCAGTATAAATATCGGAACGAAGACGGTATTCTGCCAAATATGTTTTAAAATTTAGCTCAAAAGACAAATATTAGACAAAACTAAAATTAAATGTAAAATTCATTCACTCCCTTTTTATTCCATATAAGATAAGTGTGAGTCAATAAAATATGACTCACACATGTGAAAATATCAACTTATAAATTCATACGAATTCTTCTATTTTTAGCCATCTTCAAATTTCCTATTTATTATATCGAATGGTTTAGTTATAAGAAAGTAAAATGTTTTTATTATGTCTAAGCTTGTTACTAAAGTAACAGGCGTTTTTATGGAGTGATGATATGTCTTAGAGCTTCTTAATGTTTGTTTTGTCATACGGAGCATGCAGGAAGGTAGCCCTTACGGTTTATCAATGAACACTAATAAAGCCCATAATGATCTGCGGAAATCTCTGGTAGACCATAGGCGTCGCTATAAAGAAAGTTTTTAACACTTTCTTAATGGTATTTGATCCTCGCCTTTATAGACTGTAATCTTTGATATAACATACATTTTCAGCAACCACCGAATGGTTCGACCAACAAATGTTTCAACCAAATGGGGAGTTTCGCCACAAACCGCTGCATTTTATTTTTATATCACCCTATAAAGGGTACGGATAAAGCTTACTGGATTTCGCCAGAACACTAGGCTTAAATTATTTATTGATGAAATAGTATTAAATAATAAAGAAACATACCCATTTATGCCAAATTATATTCAAATAAAAAGGCACACTTGTAC
Source organism: Argiope argentata (assembly GCA_026289955.1). NCBI lineage: Eukaryota > Metazoa > Arthropoda > Arachnida > Araneae > Araneidae > Argiope > Argiope argentata. Next base: position 407,863 of record JAOUZG010020818.1, read on the forward strand.
AATTTTCGAGTATCCTATATATTTGAAGGATATGTATGGATTATATGAAACATACGCTGGGTAGATAGAACGAAACTTGAATATCGAAAATATATGTATGAAAGGTGTAATTACATTGTAAAAGTTGCAATTACCATTTAGGAAAAATTAAAAAAGCTGCATTCAGTAAAATGCAGTTAAGAGAAAAGCCGCCATATTTACGGATAATCCAAATGGTATTTCACAAGGAGATAAAGGAAAAAAGACCTGATCTTGAATTGCAGAAGAATTTTGAGAGTTATGTTGCAAAAATTTTTAAAACGTTTCGAATTAAATCCCTTCAAAGTAACATTCATTCAAAACCGATAGGATTTAGAATCATTGCAGAAATATTCTTAAGTAATTCAAACGGGTACAAGAAATCCTACAATGAAATTTAATGTATGAACTCTACTCCGGACTCGTAAATTCCTATTAAGTTTTGAAGAAATTTAGAGAAAGTTTTTCATTTAGGGAAAGTTTGTCCAATTATCCGAATACAAGCTAACTCAATAACTGCAAAACAGAGAGCTAGATGAATATAATTTGGTGCATAAACTTTACATCTAAATTATAGATAACAGTAAAATCTGGAATTAATGTCATGTGTAGGTTCACAATCTGCCGATCTTTACTTTCAAAAACCAATAATTAAAAAAACTCGAAAATGCAATGTTCTAAAAAACATGAAATTTTGTAAATTATTTTGTGAATACAGCTGTAGTTCAGCCTCGGCATTGATTTTAATCGGTCAGAAAAATATCATATAAGATGCACATTCGTTTTTCCGATAATAGTATTAATCGCCCCCCCCCAAATCACCAAAAATAGCATTCTAATAAGCTTTTTTATAACTATTAGTGGCTATTATTTATCAAATTAGAAATAAATACTGATATTAAATGCAAAAATGGAATAAAAAAGAAAGAAATTATGCATCCGACCTGAAGACATTTACAAAGGTTACCCTCAGTCAAGGATTCAAACCATGGATTTTTTTCTGTGGTATTTTTAACTTAATTTCCTAATAATTGTTTTTTTTTGTTTAGTTTCTTTCGCCATTATTTTATATTATTAATCTCGCTTTTTTTCCCTCATCAACATTACATAAGATAGTGTTGTTCTAGTAATGCCACTGTCATATTTCATATAAAAAGCCGAAAACATTGCCTCGTGTTAATCAATCAAATTGTTTTCGACAAGTCATCAGTCAAAAGTATACGCCTTATGTTCACGTCACTTAAAAGTAAGCCTTTTCCATAATTTTTGTATAATATTAAGTAAATGATTTGTTGGTGCATCTATCTTTTTGGTCATTCATTCTGTGGTAATTAAGATGCTATTTGGTTAAAACATATGCTATTCCTGGGTTACTCGTATTCATTTCAAATACAATTCGCATAGCATCTCGAATTGTACCAACATCAAATTCCAATATTGTACCTAGTAAGATTTAGGATTTAGTACAATTTAATTTATAGTAGGAGTTTTGGTGCAAATTAGGCAACTACTGTAGTTTGAGTAATTACAATAGCATGCTCAAGAAAAAATTACCTTTTGACTTTTCGATTATAGGTTCCAACAAATCAAAACAAATTTACAATAGGTGAAAACAAGATATAGGGGAGATGTTAAATTACGCAAACGTAAATTAAGATTTAATGAGGCTCATAAGCAATATGGAATTCGTAAATTAGTTCTCTGATTCATCTTCCGAGATTAAACTCGATCGTCAGCTTGGAAAACCCAAAGTTCTTATCGAAGAATTGAAACAAAAGCATTTGAATTAGTTGAAAAATATAAACATCCTCATTGCTTTAAATTGGAATGATGAAATGTTAAGAAAAAAATTATTCTACAAGTTTAATAAAGACTAGCCCTTTTTGTCTTTACGCTCTCCAAAGGCAACTTCAGCAGCAAAAAAAAAGTATTAATAAAAAATAATTTATGAATTTTCTAACTAGTAAGAATCAATACTAAATGAGCATAAATTTGTTCCTCGTTAAATATACAATGCTTTTGAAACCGATTTTTCGACGATCTACATACCATCAAAAATAATTTCTAGACAAAAACACAAAAATTGAATAATTGAAGCAGTAAGATAAGATTTGGTTAGTCTAGCCCAGTTTATTCTTTGGCATAATTTAAGTAACTTTTTACCTTTTTCATCAAAAATGCATACCTTTTTGGACTTATTTTACAATGCCAAAAACCTGTTTTTACTAAAAGTTTTATATTAATTTTTTAACTAAGAGTTTGATAGCAAAATTTATGTTTATTCGCGCTTTTCCTTGAGGGATACGACTTGAACAGCCTTACCCAACATGATATTTTTTGGTATTTTTATGAAATCAGATTAAGTAGTTTTCATTTTTATGAACGAATCCTAAGATGACAATTTCTTTTTTAAAATTCTTTATTATTTTTATAATTTTCTCATCAACCGGAACAAATAATCAGGGAAAAAAACATATCCAAATTCATTGTAACACCTAATACTTGTGTTTTGGCTCATGATGAAAGAATAAACAGAAAACTGAAAAATAATCACAAGAAATATACATAAAGCCATTTATTTTATTTATTTGTTGTATCAATAATTATATCTTTAATATATGCTGTATCAAAGCATCTGAAAAGATAATTTGATTAATTCATAACTTAGTTTCATCACCATCTCATATTCCATAATCTCCATTGCTCAATAAGTATTACGTGCTATTTATTTATTAAAAGACGTATGTCTAATGTCTTTTAAGGGCATTAGACATATTCCTTCTAAAAGGCATGAAACTTGAATGTGTTCAGAAGGCAACTTCTAGTTTATAAGAAATATTTCTTTAAAAAAATGTAGATTCTATTTTGAAAAATCCTATGTCGTATTGTTTTGCTTTGGAGCGATTTCACTAAAATACAGTAAGAAATTTCTACAGCATTTTTTTAAAGAAAAATCCAAGAAAAGAATTGTTTTGATTTATTATTTTATTTATAATTAGTTTATAAATATTTATAATAGTGCTTCTTCGAAGTATTTTGCATCAATTTTGTATAATTTTAAACATTATTATTATTTAGCACTAATTTCAAAAGAGTATATGAAAAGCTGAAAAGATATTTTTGAAATGATTATAGCTAATTATCATCGCCAAATGGCTAAAAATATTATGTGATTTCAATTTTCAATAAGTTAGTTGTGAAACCAAGTTCAGTATCGTTGCTATAATTACTCGACTTTTATGCAAAAATATCACAAATACTTTGAAACTGCTAAGCTGGGGTTAAACATATAACTATAGTACTAATTATAAGGAGGAAAAAACATTATGTTCCTTTCATTTTAAAATATGTCCATTTTTTTATTTACTCAAAATGTAACAACTTGGTGCAACTGCTAAAAGATATCAATATATATGTAATTATATTTTCTACATTTTCTTTAAAAATTTAAATGCTAATTTTATCAATAAAGTGGGGGGGGGGTAAATAACTTTTTTCGTTTTTCTGAATTCCTGACATTCGTACGACCTCTTCTTCAGCAGGGATTGGCTGAGTTTGCGCACAGACGCCATGTATTTCTCCACCCCCTATTTAACCTTTCATCACTCCTAATCAGAACTAGTATTGTCTTTTAAACTGAAAAAAACATATCTGTATTAAAATTCCTTATATTTCAGTTCAATAAAGATATCTGAGGAGAAAAAAAATCCATATTGCATACTAAAACATATTTCTGGCTCATTAATTCCCAGATGAACCAATTTCATATCCTAGATATATGAATCGCATCCCTGGCGATAAAATTCCGATTTTATTCTTCCGTTGGCTCGTTCGATTCTGATTGGAGGGATTTTACGAGCTCACGCATCCGGGAGGGTTGGAACTCGGAGCTCTCATCTAATCTAATAATAAATTTACGAAAGGGAGGAGGGATAGGCCAAACGAAGCAGGGTTAGAATAAATTTTCCTGGAAGGGTTGGCTTTATATAAAGTCAGGGGTAATACAAAAGTGCAGAAGATACTAGGGAGCCTCTGAGATGTATTCCACTTTCGCCAAATGTTTTCATGGAGGGAAGAAAAATACGCGGGAAAAGTAAGTATCGTTTTTTCGTTAGCATTGACGCAATATGTTAACAATAATATTAAAATACGAAAATATTTTCAGCTAAAACATATATTAGAATAAATTTTAATAAACTTCAAAAGTGGATATATATTTATAAGTTACCCTTAAAAAAGATGCATGACATCCGATTTTTTAAAAATTTAACTATTTGAATGTTTTAACTATCTAATTAAATGACAGCTTCTGTTTACGGAATGTGCTGTCTCATTTATTCAATTAAGAATCCACAGAACATTTGGGGTGCTAGTGAATTGAAAAAGATTTTTGTTTCGAATTATTACATATTAGAAGTATTTAATTTTAGTTTAAAAACTTGAGAACAGACTATTTAATAACTGTATGGGTCAAGGATGGGCCGATTAAGGGGTTAAAAAGTTAAGTTACTTTTCTTCGTCATGCCTTTTGGGAAAATTCTAAATAAGGAATTCAATTGGTAGCGCTATTAGTTTTTTTTATGATGATTTTCTGAATTAAAAAAAAAAATAGATAAATAATCAATTTTAAACTTTCTTCTTCTTCTTTGAAATTTAACATTAAAAACTGTTGAAACACTAAGATCATATTCATGCTATGTTTTTACTGCATAAAATGATACAAAGTAACTTTCAAGAAGAATAAAAAAAGAATACTAGCAAAAGTTTTATTCTTAAAATTATCAAATCTCGTGATCAATCAAAACAAATGAATTTTTGTTCGGGTAAATTTACTATTCCGGAAAAAATATTAACTAGCATATTCACCCAATGCCAAAAAAAAATTAGAAATTATTCACATTTCTTAAAAGAAAATAACTATTTTAACATCACACATTTAAGTAAATGGAAACACTTGATTTACTTTCTAGGATGTTATTTAAAATTTACAATTATCATTAAATCATTATCATTAATATAATTTTCGGTATAAAATTCACAAAAGTTTTAACATTGAAACTATTTACTTTTAGCAAAACAAAATTTATGCATACTTATCTTTCTCATTAATGTTTATTGAAATTTTAAAGTCATTCCACTTAATTAAAATTTAGCGTTGTTATTGACAAATAAGAAATAACTTTTTTGCTCATTTTATTTAATTAATACACATCAATGAACTCATTTTCTTTTTCTATAAATGTGCATTACGAGTATGAAGGCGAGTTAAAAGCATTTTGTACTATTCTTTTAAGTATTGTTAAGATAGAGATTAGACTCTATAAAAATAATCGTATTTCTTACTAAAGATTCTGAAGCTGTTGATCACTGCTCTGCATGGCATCAGTTAATACTGAAAGCTTAAAAAATTTCAGAACTTTTTTTTTCAAACTCTTGAATATTTGTGGGTTAAATGAAATTGTATAAAGAATCCATCTTTACCAAAACCTTTATATTAAAACTTACTAAAACCAATTTTAAACAAAATCCCTTTTTATTAATAATAAGCTCGAGTTTTAGAGGATAATATGATTGCGAATGAGGGTGGAGAACTTGTGACTAGTTAAAGGTAGCTTAAGTTCCAATGATAAAAAAATTATATTAGTCATTAGCTGAATACATATCTAACTTATCACAGCTGTTAAATAAAAGAGTTTTGAATTATAATAAAATATATCTAATTTTTGCAATTTATACCTCTACCATAACCAAGGCAGCCTCCAAACATGTGTTAGGTTTCTGGAGGATCGGAAAAAGTGAATATTACAATTTCCTCGTGGAAATGATAATTTTTGAAGCTTATGCTTTCATTACTTTTAGATTAATTAACTACTATTACTGCAAAAATATTATTTCGTGATTTTTCCTGAAATGGAAGCCATATATTGCTTTTACATATGCTGCAGACTGTTTTTAAAAAAATGCTCCAAATCTTGAGCTTAAGAGTTCGAAATCGTCACAGATATTAATTAGTAAAGAAAATAAGAGATCGATAGGATATCTCTTAAATCTGAATAGTATGGAATTGAAGCTTGTAGGAAAGACTAGTGGTTACGATTTCGTCTTCGTCGAAAGAAGACGAAGCTATATGTTCGTAATTAATAATTGATAAATTAAGAACATATAGCTTCAAAACGGGACTAATACAACTTCAAAAATTAAACTTAATTGTAGGCGGTAATCCAAATATCTCATTTCAGAGAAAAAATGATTTCATATGGAAGCAGCAGCCTTCGTAAAAATACCATAAATAAATTTCAAAATAATGGCATAAAGATTTTATAGGCATTGGACATTAGCCTTCGAGATATTTTAATGATTTTTAATCCTTAGTAAGTTTAATAATAAATTATATACACCCAATCAATTTTTTTCTTAGTTCGTTCTTTAAATATTTACCCAGTATTGTTCTAAATTGTATAAATATCAATAAAAAATAACTTATTGATGCTTTTTTTCGCATCTTTAAAATGTTACACAGAAGCATAAAAAAAGAAACAATATTGCTATAGAAGGATATTACTATTCACATAAATGAAGTTATGAATATTGCAAATAAATAATTATCAAAATAATATGTAATTGTTTTTTTTTATTTTGCTATAAAATGGGAATTAATTTATTGAAATAAAGTTTGATTTAATTTTAACAATTTCCATCAAACTGTCTTATGACAACTTCTTTATTTTAAAATTTTAGTCTATAAAAAATTAATGAAGAAAGAAGGAAGATTTTACTGTATATACAATTTTATCTAAAAGACAGAACTTTTTAAGCATGGAAAAATTATTTCTCCCGTTATATTTTTATTCCCTGGAACTTAATTAAGACAATATTCTTTGATTCTGACAATGATTGTCATATTTTTATGAATCGAGCAATTTAACTTTCTACAATCCATTGTCTCTTCTCGGGCACCATTCAAAACAGTGCATTACTTTGACGTTTCATTTTTTCCCCTTCAAAATTTCGGATATCAAAAACGCTTACAGAATGGTGAGAAGATATAAATTAATTTTTAGGAGAAATTCAACTTGCTTGTATATTTTTATTTTTGGCGCAATGAACAAGTCCTTGTATTAAATGGACAATTATGAATCGAATAATTTTTCGAATTACAAAGGGCTAAAATATATCTTACTATCTACACATGCAGGGGTGAACTGAATCATTTAAGGAATTTCAGGGCTAAAATTCAAAAAATTAATGCCTGTTTTCTCCTTAGTGTAATATACTGACCAGTAATATAGTGGCCAGTAAATTCTTATAAGCCTTTAAAATTCAAAAAAGCGCCTCTTTTAACTAGATAAGTAACGCGTGTTTTTGTAGCAAAGTGACGATGCTGAATTTATTGAGTCAGGTTATGGAGTCCCTAGCTGAAAAATAGGGTAGTTACAAAAATAACTAAAAAATAAAAATATAAATCATAAAAGAAATGAATGATAAGGTTTTTTTTCTAATTGACCCAAAACTCCAGTTAAACCAAAAATCAAATTGTTCTTAAATTGATTTTACTGAGTGTGCTTTCTATTTTCTTCTTTTTACTTTCTTCGTTGCTTAAATTTCACTTCGCAGCTGCTTGATTTTTAAAAAAATGATAATATTGGAGAATACATTTTTCAATTTTAGGACGAATCCTTTTTCGCGAAAAGGTCCTAATTTTAGTCACAAATATCTCAGTCAATTGTACAGATGATTCCATGAAACTCTTTCGTGCGTTTTTATTATTATATAGTGTACATTTTACTAATCGGAGTTTTTGAACAATATTCTTTCTTTTTTGAGTTATTTTTGTACCTTCTTTATTTTACCTCCAGAGACGCTGTAACCTGTCTCAATAAATTTAGCATAGTCATTTTAATATTGGAACAGGTTATTTATCTCGCTATATGAGACGCCGTTTTTAATTTAAAACGTTTAAAAGGACTTTACCGATCACCTTATATTATATATAGCACTGCTTGAAAAAATATCTAGAGAGGGATTTTTTTCCTTCTTTTAAATCGGCATCTTTTTCGATTCCAAGGCCCTGATAACTGTCAGGGGGGCAGGGGAGGGACTCGTCGTTAATTCTTTCTTGCAGGGCATATAAAAGCTCTCGGTTGTAAGCTGATGGTTATGAGACCAAGAATGTCAGTTTATTCTCGCTATCTTCTCCTCTTCAAGAAAAAAAGGTAAATTTTAAGACGGACCCTTATATGAAATATTAGATTCTAAATATCTTAAAGCTGAATAAAAGTAGTCCAAACTCTTAAATATCAAAAATGCGTAATTTATTAAAAATGGGGGGGGGATTAATCTTTTCACATAAAAGAGAACTTGTCATTTCATTGTAAAAGATTCGTGGAGACAAAAATCTTCAATTGCACTTTTTTACTATTAATTAATAGCCCATACAACAACAATAATTTGTTTTATGTGTAATAAAAAAAAGAGATGCAACTAGTTACAAGCATAAACAGTTTTCCTTTCAGCAAATGAGATACTTACAGAAATAGTTCAAAAGGTAAAATATAATGAATACAGTAGATGAATAGATTATCTGAATAATTGAATATTGTTAACTGAATTAATTTTTCCTTAAATTAATGTGTGAATAAACTTTTTTCGCAATTATTGAATTTTTTAAATAATCGTCTATTTATTTTGATTTCAATTCATTGAGAAAGAGCTTGAATCGATTAATTTTTCGTGAATATCAAACAAAATTTTTGAATGTTCTAACGTAGTTCAGCTGATGTTAAATAAATTTTTTCTATCATTTAACAAAATTTTGCTTTCGAACTACAGCTTTTCAAGATAATATGAACAATTTTTTTTAAAATGCATAACTTTTATAATTGGCAAAGTTTAAAGATTTTAAGTTACCAAACACGAAGGACTGCTTGAATATATTTGATAACCAAGATATTACCTTAAATGTGCCCAGTCATTAAAACATGGAAACTTTTAATTACTCCCCCCCTACAAATATTTGTGTATTTCAAGAGGGCGTAACATTATTCTTCTTACTTATTACTTTTTTGAATTCATAAATGCAAAGAATTATTAAACAATTATTTATTTAATAAGATTCAAATGCTAATACAGTAATTATTACTTTAGAAATGTAATGATTGCTGAAAGATCAATGCGATTACTATATAGGAAAATCACAAAATTTCATGACATAATGCTCAATCATATAGATGAAAAAATTCGAAAATTATAACCTTAACCAATATCTAAACATGAAAATTCATGAAGAATTAAATCCCCTTTTGCACCGGTTATTGAAACTGCTAATTGATAAAAATTACATCCATAAGATTGCTATATAGAAAGTATCGTATGAACATAGTAGATTAGTGAATGATTTGGAACTTTTGAGAACTATTCTAATGAAATATACATCAACCTGGTTTGAAAAGAAAATTTTATATATATGCAGTATTTTACAGACACTCCTAAGTATCCGATTTACGACTATAAGGCTTCCCGTACTATTTGACCTAGTTTTCTTTTGTCGTAATTAAACGAGGAAGACAAGGTATCATCTAGTAGACTTTTTCATAAGCTAAGGACTATAAGTTTTAACTCGTATTTTAGATTAACTTTTCATATCGGTGCAAAACATTTATCAGTGAAAATTAAAATCAGTTTGAGCCAATTTTTTTAAGAACTAAGACTATGATTTACGTTGATGTTTTGTTTATATTCTCTGCATTTAAGTTGGACATTACAGAATTTGTTAAAATGTAAACAGTTTATATCCTTTAGTTTATTTCTTCTCAAATAAATTCGTGAAACGCATAGGACAGCTTATAAACATCTATAAACAACCAGTACAGAGCCTTTTATTTTAATTCGACATGTTACCGGTAACTCTGTGATTCACTAGGCCTCAGCTGCTTTCACATTGTGATGATGAGGAAGATGAGGACGTGTTCACTTTACATCGGAAAGAGGGGGGGGGGCAGTAGCTTCTGAGGGTATGGACCCCTGAGCACCCGAGGGCAGAAGTCTGCCTTCTAGCTCATATGAGGATGACATACACACATTCGCTTGCGCATCCCCTTTTTACGAGAGGGGGAAGGGCACAATCACATATCTCCCAGATAGTACACAGGAGAACAACCATGTCCTAGCCGGGACTCGAACCCGGGACGCCCAGATTACGAGAAAGACGCGCTACCTCTGTGTTAGGACGCCTGTTTACACTGTGATAAATCAAGGATTTAGTACTCAATAAGAAATGAGAAAATACGTATTAAAACAATGAGTTTTGGATAAAAATTTTGTCTTCTGGTATTGATGGGCAAAGAAATGAATTCATAGAACTTCAGCCTATCCGACTTTTTTTATAATCCAGTCAGTTTATTCGCCACATTAGGATCGGATACTCGAGAATGTATTGTACCTTTAAAAAAAATTGCATTGAATAGTAATAATTCTCAAATAAACTTTATGTGCGCTCATTGAAATTACACTTACCAAGAAATGAAATAAAAGTTACTGAAAATTGCAAAAATAGCTAACTTGTCCAAATTAGATTGAAGTTTATTCATAAAGAAATATAAATCGAAAAAATATTTACTCTAATCAAAATTTATAGTTCTTGTTTTATTCGGGAATAAAACAATTTTGCTCTAACAAAAAGAGACTCATCAGAGATCAAATTGCAAAGATTTTCGGAGAGGTAACAGTGAAAGATAGAGAAAAATAATTGTCATAGAATATAATACCATGAACCGCTTTTAGACGGTGGAAAGGGCGAAAATATTTATTCAGCTGCTGCCAGTCACTGTGCAACATATTTTACACAGTAATCCATACATGATGGTTGCCAAAATAGGATAAAAAGAATATTTGAGACGAATAATTCTAATTAAAAATAACATTTTTATTGCTTCTCTATGAGCATCTCAAATTAAAGTTACGCAATTCATGAAAGGCGCGCAACTGTAGTAGACTTGCTTTAAAGGCATAAAAAACATTTAAAAGATAACTTCCTTATTTCCTCTATCCAAGTCAGAAAAAGGCATCGTAAGCTAACTATTGTCTCTATCACGATGATTTTCTGAGATCTGAATAAGCAACAGTGCATTATTGCCGATTCTGCATGAAGGGTGGTGGTGCTCTTCAGTTTAGAAATATTTTAGTCCCGTTTCAAAGTAACACGAGAAGAAGGTGGGCTGTTTTGAGATGGACCTGGTTACTGTGAACCGTGGACAAATGAGAAAGACGATGTCTGAGTTTGCATCTTTCTTCTTTCCAAACTTCAGCGCCACATCAGCGAGAATATGTTTGACTCGGGTGGTGTTAGCGTACACAAGGCCCGACTACGAAGTTTTATTAAGGCTCTTTTTGGAGAGGGGGGGGGATGGCTTCGGGTTTAGAGCCTTATAGTACTGAAGCCGAAACCTTACCAACAAGTCGCTGCGATTGCCAAAGCTGTTCTTGATCTCTTCCTGTGCAGCAACACTTCCCTAATAAATGAAATACTTTAAATGATTTCACGCCCATAATTCGCAAAAACTAGGTTCTGGCTAACGAAATACAAAGGGAACAGCAAATGTCTACAAAATATTCTCATTTTGGTGATAACTAAAAAAAATTATAACCCTACAATGTGGAGAACAAGCGTGATAACGATAGACGTAAGTTATAGACTAACTTCTCCGATCTACACTAAGGCACATGGAAAAATTTGAATGACCAGACCCCTGCAACAGCAATATTGTTGGGAACTGTGGTTGAGTTCTAAGGGCCATCACCGACCATGGTACAACCATTCCCTCAGGAAGTAAGTTCTGTCATCCATGGAAGGAGCCAGACCCCCACCTTTTTGTGTATCCACAAGAGGGGGGGTGAGAACTAACCCCATGTTTGAAGTTTCTTATTCTCACTTACGAGGTGCCTCCCTCTCCGTGGGGCTAACGATAGACATAAAATGCTTCCTCGTTATAATAAAATAAAATTCTGTTTAAAGAACGTAAAGGTATTTAACAGTTATTACAGAGAATGCCACATCCACAATAACTTATTAAAAGAGGAAAGCTTCAAAGATGATGTCGGTGGAAAGACATTTAAAATAATCCTTTAGGACAATATAATAGAATTTCCAGAATGAAAACGTGAACTTTAATTTTAAATACATTTTGTTGAGTTACATGTCCCATATGTATTGACACCCCTCCTGCCACAAAATGTTTCGCTGTTACGAGACGCACCAATTTTCATATTAGCAAGAAACGATTGACGTTAATACGAGTCAATGTTTCTTCATGTAGCCTCGGTAGTCAGCTATTAGTTGCAACGACTGCATGCTAAATTTTCCTAACCTATCACTCTCCAACTTCGAGCAATTATACTTTCACGCACGAATAAACAAGTCAAGGTTGATAATCTGATAAATATGGTCCAAATGTTAACTTAGATCTAAATATGTATCAAGTGCTACATTTTATTAATCCAGCTCATTTCGTTATGAAATTTACATATAAAACACACTTTGAAAATTAATTTTGCAAATTCGGGGACCACTTAGGTCCAAAAAATGGAAATTCATTAAAGTTTAGACGATTATACTTTTTTTTTCGCATGGTTATTATACGAAAAAATAAATAAACAAGTAATATGTAAATATTAAAGTCAGTTCCTACTTAGGTCAACAGAGAATTTTTTTATTTACTTTCTATTAAATACTTTCCATTGATATAAATAATTTATCAAAAATTTTCGCAAGAATTGAACTCGCATTCTTCACCTTCACGTGAAAAATACTGAAATCCTTGCATTTTACTGAATGCGCTTTTGTCTGTTGATTTCAATTTTCATAGTTTTAGATATACACAGTAACTACAGATATAGTGTCTATAGTTTTTTTTTCATGGACGGTACTAACGACAGGTGAAATTCTAATCAGTAGTTTTGTAACTATTGTAATATCGGAAGTTTCATATGGTCTATACTAATTGATTTCATCAGTTAATTAACTATTATAGGAGTTATTTTTCTAAGTGACTATATCAAAATTTATCTTCAATTAAAAACTTGAAGAAACTTTGTATTTTGTATATCATTGTATATTTTTCGTGTGTGCTCCAACGTAATTAAATGCATCCATTTCACCTCATGAACTTGAATAGTAATGCATGCTCATTCAGTATTTTAATTATGATTAAAAATAACTTTCGATAAAAGAAACTACTACAGTTAACGTATAGCATCTTTTTTTTTTTTCATTCCATTTACAAGAAAGTACGGCATGTGATTGTTCAGTTTTAGAATTTAAGGAAATTTCAAACTGTAAAGCTATAATAAAAAAAATATCATTTGAACGTAACTATCAAAGAATAAATACCTTCTCTTTTTCAAATAAAGGATTGTACAGTATTTTTAAAATTTTTAAAAAGTAACGCAAAATAAACATATAATAAAAATCTAACGAACCAATACTGTTTATTGCATTTTAGCTGCAAAAAATTGTTTTCTTGCTATTATTAACTTAGAAAATAAGATGGCCCACAGGAAATTAAATTTATTGAATTTATTGTTAAAATTCAATTGAATATTTTATACAGATCCTGATATTTACGAATTTCTCAATCGAGTATACTATTTTTAAATTTCAGATTATGAATGATTTCCAAACAGCCTTATTTTCAGTAACCTTACACCTGTTCTGTTTATTGCTTACATGAGTCTCCCTAATAAAATTCAGCTGCTTGAATTCTATTAGGCATGGAAAACTGATTGTCTGTGCCATCTAATATTTAAATACATTTCGACTTAAGTTGTGTCTTATCATCATTCATTGGACAAAATGGCCAGTTTATCACATTAAAATGGTACTCCGTGTATTTGCATTAGTTCCAATTGATTTAGCATATGAGAAATCCATTTAATATCGATGACTCAGAGCTAGAATTGAGTTTCAATCCTCCAGCCCAAACCAGGGATTTTAACCATCAAATCACCGCAGCCCATGCAAAGTTAAATAAAACCGTTTAAAATTAATTAGAATTAAAAAAGTAAATATGTAGTTAGCATCTTTAAAAAGATAATTCTTTACATTTTAAGTGTGCAAAAGAGAAAATATTTCTTGGGGATGAAAAAAATTGAAGTTTTGCTTAATTTTTAAAATTTAATTCAACTCCACAATTGCACTTAAGCGCCATTTGCATCCATTAAAACAAACTATCTTTGATACATTTAGAGTATATAAATTTAGTGGTCTCACCTGTAGATCGTCATACAAACGTGCTTTTTTTTTAATTTTTCCCACATGAAATGTGTAAAGAGAAAGTATTATACTCATCATAACAGGTAATATAAAAAACAATATTTTAAAATCAATTCCTACTTAGATTAACAAAGACAAATTTTATTTTAGTTACTTTTATTAAATAATTACAATTGTTATTGTTCTCATGGTCTGTTTTACAACGGAAGTAGGGGTTCAGTAGCTTCTGAGGGTGTGGAACCCTGAGCACCCGAGCTCGGAAGTCTGACTACTAGCTCACACACGTCACAAACCCTTTTTACCGGACGGACATCATTCATTCCCTTCATTCATCCACAGATCGTAATTTAGATCCGGAACAGAGAAGAATCACTCAGACCTAATATCCCCAATGGAACTGGAGAACTTTGTGACCATGACAGATTTAACATCCACCACACACACATATGGAGAGTCTTCGAACTCGCAGCTCAACGAATGCGGATCCAACACCCTACCAACTAGGCTATCCCAGCCTAATAATTACAATTACCATAAATAATTGATCAAAAAATATACTATCGTTGAATTTTCAACGCCAATTGAGGCAACAAAAAAAATGCGTGAATTTTCTACGCCAGATGGGATAACGTATTACAGATTAGAAATTTTTAATTTTCTTTATTATTTTCTATTTTAATTCGAAAGTACTTCAAAATGAATCCGAAAAATCGATTAATTAACGATGTTTAATTTCAATTTCATCAAACACAGAATCATTAATTTCATCATTAAGAAATTAAACAGAAGCGTTTGAAATAATAGGCCGAAAACATATTAAGCCTAATCTCATTAGTGTGAGGAAAAAATAAACGGAATTCGTTTCTTATTTGACCGTGGGAAATGATTTTTGGTTAGAAAGTTAGTTTTAATTAACTAATAAAAAATGAATGAATGAATGTTTTGTAAAAATTGTGTTAACAACAAATGTCTTCCACTACATGTTAAAAAAAATTTACTTGAATTTAAGTGAATGAATAGAAAGTATTTTATTAACAATTGAACTTTTGAACGAGATATATGTATAGGAAGAGTGTGAGCTAATAACAGGAATTGAAAAACTGACTACCTTGGGAATTAGTTGAATTTCCATGTTTCGAACCTCTCCGGTATAGAAAAGCACTTTTTCCAAATTCGGTCTTCTTGCGATAACATGACTGTTTTAGAAATGTAATCTAATGTCTGACATGGAATCAGTTATGTATTTCAATGAAATTCGTAAATTTCTTTGAAATTTCGGGTGAAGTAAATCTATGAGATGTTTGTCTATGGAGAGGTGTTATGTCTATCAGTCCTTGTTCCTCTCATCACATTATGACAAAAATGCGATAATTAGATGGATAGTGTATAGACTAGATTTATCACAAGAATTATTATATTGGGTTCAAATTTTGAATCCAATCCGTCAAATGGTTTGAAACCTCTGTCGATTTGTAAATCTGCCAGTTTGTGAACGGCTAACTCGAAGATGCAATAGCTTAGAAAAATTAAATTTCATATGGAATCTTATATCAATCAGATTTTGACCAAACTGGAAGAAAATAAAAATGACCGAATTCCATATTCTCATAATATTTTCAATATATGAGAAAACCATAGGGAAATATAATATTAGATCAGAGTGATGCAAGAATAATTAATAGTAAAAATTACGTTACCGGCATTTTTTATGCATAATTGGCTCAGATAAAACGAAAAAAAAACTCTTTCTTTTCTGAAAATATAAATAGGTCTTTTCTAGAAAGAGGTGTGCCATTTCAATCACATATATCGTAATCTATCTCTCTTATATTTAAATCAACAATTTAATACCGTATATTACCAAAATTATTCTTACCCTTTGGTGCATTGTATATACACCTTTCGGTACAACGTATTTATACAAATTCCTGGTATCTTATACAATATAAGATACCAAGAATATTTCTTTCTACTAAATATGTTTCTCCCGTTAGGAGCCATGCCAATCACCAGTTATTGGCATTGCATTCGTTCAGGTCATATCAGTCACTCTGACCAACAATTTTCGATCAAGCTGGGTTAGTCATTGTTACTGATGATGCAAATTTAAAAAATTATATTCTTTTAATGGATTTTAACTACAGAATAATGCATCTAAATGCATGTAATCTTATTCCAACTTTGCATAGATCTTTGGTTGTCATCTCAAAGTAATCAGATATCGCGGTTTAAAAGGAAAAGACCAAAATAGTCTTGGAGCTTAACATGTTAACTCCTTTTTGACATTACACACATAAGTGAAAGGCATAAATTTTGTTTAAGTTCAATGTTTTCATTAACAGCAATAACAAGAGCAGAACAGTACAGTATAAATTATTGCAAATCTAGAAATATTTTATTAAAAAAATTAATATATAAATATAAAACAGTAAATTAATTAGTTTATATAATTCAGAATAATACAGGATAAAGTATGATACAACTAATGTAACACTAACTAAACAATTGGGATTGGTCAAAAATAAAAGAAATAAATATTTTAAATCATTTAAAACTTTTTTATGAGCAGCATTTCAGATACTAATCGTTACTTTATCAATTATGTTCTTAATTAAAATTTATCAAGCGGTAGAAGAAAATCGCATACTTCAGTTGATGCAATGATATTGTAAAACACTGATATTGATATTGTTTAACGCTTTTTTTTTATTCCACTCTTTAGGAGAATCATGTAAATATTTAAACGGTTCTTCAGCTTTGAAATGACTTTCTTCCTAAAAGATAGTTTCAGTTTGAAGTTGCTTTCACCAAAAAAAGTCTAATCAAAGTTAAATTATAGATTTAATGACTAATATATTTGTACGAATTTATAAAGAGATGAATCTGATGTTTGAAATGACGACGTTCACTTTTGCGTTGCATATTGAATGGTAGGAAAACATTCATCAAGCGTATGAATAAAACAAATATCTAAAAAAGAATTTTCAGTGAATGACTGAAGAAAAAAATTTAATGAATGAAAAATGATATAACACTTACTGTTTAGCTTTCTAACTGTTCTTGAACCTTTTCCTATTGATTGTAGCATTTTTTAAGAGAAAATCCACCTGCACCTTTTATCAATGTGTGACCTCAAATAATAACGTTCTTTAAAAGCAGATAAATTCATTTTTGAAATTATCCAATATAACTATATGTATAATTCTTTCTGGAAATCCCATTTTTATGAAAAATAATAATTAACACCTATGCTTCGTTATACGAAAAATAAAACTTGCCTGCAACAAATGAAATAAAAATATTTCATGAGAGAAAAAAAATCGTCTAGAATTGAGCCTATCGATAGTACCAAAATTATCAATAATCTGATGATAGTTCCGAAAATTTGATGGGCCTCGGTGTCCTGGTGATTAGGGGTTAGGTCTTGGCCTCGGAACCGGAGGTTCGAGACCCGATTCCACCGAAACGCCGTCGCGTAAGCAGGTCAGACACACGTTAAAACAGTCTGGGCCAAACGTCTTCCCACTGGTGTGACGTGGTATCGAGAAGGGATGCCAACCCAGGTGTCGTCCTCGTTATCTGACCATGGTTCAAAATTACGAGTTTCGTTCCCAAATAGTCCTAGTGTTTATATATGTACACTAGGACTATA
>JAOUZG010020818.1:431794-456574 GCA_026289955.1 Argiope argentata
TCTATCTATCTATCTATCTATCTATCTATCTATCTATCTATCTATCTCTGTCAGCAACTTATGGATAGCAAAATACATTATACGATGCCTCAGACTAATCAATATAGTAGTAATATGCTCCGTTCCCTAGATATATGGAGATTCAAAAAGGGTGGTGATCAAAAAACATGCTATATAAGTGTACTTGCCATATGTATGATCTTCAGTGAGTTGTTAATTCTTCAATTCCACCCACCACTATTGCATATTAAAATTGAACCGAAAGTAAGATGGAGTTGTATAGCTATGTTGAAATGACAGAATATCATTTAGCATATGGAGCGGCAAACAGAAGTTTCCGAGATGCAAATAAGGCTTTAATTGTCTCTTAAAAGATTATCAAATCGACGAGAACTCTACAAGGAACCATTATCATCGGAAATTGCATGAAATCTGTTTTTTTTCCCCACAATCAACATTCAACTTTTTTTTTGTCTATAAAAGATTCGACTTTATTCAACTTTCCATTCCATTCCATTCGATTTGAAATTATTAGTTTGCTTGTATTTCTGAATTCAAGCAAATTTAATGTAGCCAGTCAAAATATTTATTCTCCTTGACTTAACCACTTGTCATACGAATTTATTTAAATTCTTAATTAGACAGAACATCCTATTTTGGAAATTTATCGTTTTTTCTTTTATTCATATAATCATATAAGAAGCATTGGAGATATTTAAGTTTTTCTAATTGATTTTTGCATTTCTAAATACTTGGTTATGTCGCTTAATTTAAGATTTAAAACTAAAAATTCCGTATTTCGATGCACGTGTCAGATACGTCGAGGTATGCTAAGGGGTTAAACTGTTTCATGCATTCACTGAGTTTTTAAATATTGTTTCAGCATATTTTTCTCTTCACCGGACAAAAGAGCTGGATTGACTAAATTTTAGAAACATGGCCTAGGATTTTTTTTAAACCAAACCTTATTTAACCACTTAACAGTTTTGCCTATATGCTATACGTGCATCGATTTATTGAGTTTTAATAGTTGTAAGCTAAAAATAAACCATTCACAATGATGACAATTCAATATGAAAATTACTTCGAATACATAGATATGTCATATGTTCAATAGATTTTCATTTGAAATAAAATAAGAAAATATTCCTAAAATAGAAGGTGTCATCTTATTAGATAGTAAAGAAAATAAAACAGTTAAGTGGCTAAACCTGAGTATAATTTTGTCAATTTAAATTTACTCACTTCTTTCCATTAGTAATAAAAGGTGCCAGCGTCCTGGCACAGAGGAAGCGCGTCTTCCTCGTGATCTGGGGTCCCGGGTTCGACAAAAGTCTCAACTCATTCCACTCTATAACATAGTAATGAATTGTATTGTGTTTCTTGAATAATCTTGTTTTTTTTTTCGGTGAAATGATTGAACATCATCGTTTAGACGAAGCTATGAGGTAAAGAATTGTGGGTAGACTTGAGGCAGTGCAGTCCCAAGCTTAGGTTGCTAGGCTATTGGATGTAACTCCAAGCGTTGTTTTGAATTTGAGGAGTCAGTTTAAAAATAATGGGACAGTGTCCAGAAGATCAGAACAAGGTCGTCAGAGCAACAACACCCAATGAAGACCAGTATTTGTTACTTACAGCCAAGCACCAGAGGACGTATACAGGGTCACTACTTTCTAGGACCCCCACTGTTGCCACAGGAACATTAGTTTCAAGGAAGACAGTTGCCAGGAGGCTTGGTGATGGAGACAAGGGCCAGGAAGCCCCCCCCCCCATTTATATCCCATTCACTCAAGAGAGCATGTACAATGGTGCAGACAGCACCACCAAATGTGGACGCAGCTTCGGTGGGCCAATGTTCTCTTCACATATTAGTCTAGATTCAGTCTACAACCACATTCTTGGCGAATATTCATATAGAGGGAACCTGAGACCCGATACCATCCTAGTAACATCATGGAAAGGGACCATTATGCTGGTGGAGGACTGATGGCTTGGACAGTGATCATGCAAGATACCCGCACACCATTCCATGTGTTTGGCACTGGGGCCGTGAATGGCCAGATGTACAGGCAAGAGATCCTAGAACACAATTGCGTCTTTAAGAGTGGGAGGGTCTTCCACAAGCATTCCTGAACTGTACTATTAACAACGTGCACACTCGTTGTACATGCTATTTATCAGTCAGAGGTGACCACACACCATGCTAGAGGCGACCACATGCCATACAAGTCTCACTTTCATTGCCATCTTTCATTATGAAGTTCAGTCCACATTGGACTGTTAACAGTAACTCTTGCCAATGAATGGCACATATTTTTGCTTTGCACACATTATTGTCATACTATAAATTATATCCATACCAAATTTTATTTATTTTTATCCCGTATTTCTCGAGATATTTATGAAAATGCCTTCCATCTCTTAATTTTGTTCACCTGTGTATGTACATAAAGTAGTTTTATTTCACTTTATCAAGTCCTGAAACTTGAAAGTAGAATAAAATTGGTCCTACAGAACAAATTCCACCTTGACTTTACTTCAATTGCCCACATGATTATCATCCAATACGCTTACTCGATCGGTGTGCGCATCTCACTTCTTACAAAGAATTAGCTCGATCAGTTCTTTTGGTATCCCTTGTTCACCTTTATCAACTTCTATCTTATGTCTGCTCTTCATTTTGTGTACCAAAAACAGTTCATTCATTTGAAAATTTGTTCTCCAATGAAATATAGCAGCATTTGAAAAGATCTGAAGAAAGCATGAAGTGCCAACACAAATAGAAAGCTGTAATACTTCGAAGGAAGATAATGTTATTAGTTGTATGACATTTATGTTATTTTCTATCTTCAGTTGTTTCCAGTGTGCAAAAACTAGTGAAATTATATTAATCAAAGGGGAAAATATCCTGAACTATTAAATCTTATTTTGGGACTTATAAGAAAAATTACTGATTTGTAGTTGAGAAGGGATTTCATATTCAACATGAAGTCCGAAGTATGTGCAATCAAACTTCATTTATTAATGCTTATATAAAATTTTTGAAAGTTAAAATGAGAATTATTTCAATTTAGTGACACTAATCACAATGCAGAAAGATCAGATCTTTCCTCAATATTTTGTTTATAAGGGCCAGAATTCCTTTGACTGTGGATAATGATATGTTTTGAAAGACTTGATTGATGTCACCGAATAAAATATATAGTTTATCATTGATAAAATATCATTAATTGCTTCAAAATTAGTGTTTTAATTAGTAGAAAAAATGCATTTATTTTTATACTAACCTGATATCCCCTGAAAGAAGTTTATGCAAGAGGATGAGATCAGGTGTCTAGCTTTTTGAATGCATAATTTTTATTGTAATATTGATAATTATTAAATTAATATATTTATGTGTTTATACAAAGAAAGAAAAAGAAAGCGATATTGATGCGTAGAGACACCTTGAACAAAATGAAACTGATGAAAATCCACTTGAAACTTAGAGCATGATTTCTTCATAGATTAAAGATAAGTTATTTCTTTACATATTATGTTTAGAGGCCCTCAACTTTGACTATTTAAGAGAAAAACGAGGTACAAATTTTACCGATGTAATTCAAAGCACTCCCCCTCCCCCCAAAAAAAGTAGTTAACTTGTTAAGCGGATAATTATATTACACTCATTTTGCATTGAAATACTTCTTCATATTTGGTTAACAGGTTTAAAACGACGCCAAAGTTTTTATCAGCACTGAGTGGAATTGCTCTATTTTGAAAGTAAAAGTGACAATTGCTTGCATAACAATTTAAGACAGTTAAAGTTGCTGCTATTTGATTTTAAGAGATATGGGATGAAACTGACGTCTCGAGATTCAGATATTAAAGAGGTTTGAATTTAAATAGAGATAGATAGAATAATTTTTTGAATGTATAAAATATTATTTATTACATGCTCGTATTAAGATTAAATGATATTTCTACCCTTGATAATTAGTGGGATCATCAGTTATGATGACATTAATAATTGATAATAACTAATGATATCATCAGTTGTTTTCAAAGTTTATTTGAATCTCTGTCCGCCAAGAATAGATTTCTTTCACCAATGAGTGTGTTATTAAGTGACCAAGTTATAAATTTATTTTCTTTAGTCATTTCCTATTTAGGTCAACGAAGAAAAAAATTATTTTAGTTACTTTTTATTAAATAATTACAATTAATATAAATAAATATTAAAAGGAAATATGATTTGCATTTTTCAATGTAGCATGTCAGAACCCAATTTTTTGAACGGCCAAGCACTACGTGCTCGTGCAAGTTAAATTATATTTTTATTCATTTTAATTGTTTCATTGAATTAGTAACTTTAGTATTGCAAACGATAAAAAAATCTTCGTCTCGCATATATTGTTTAAAAAATATCATATTTCCTAATAATTTCATTTCATATAATCAAGAACTCAAAATGGCATTTTTTAAGGTTTTATTTGATGTAGTAATTAACTTATTTTTTAAATCAGAGCTTTTGTAAATGCAATGGCAACCCGTTATTAAAAGCGGATTTTTTTGAGATGCTCGTGCATAGCATTTTTATTTTTCGCCTACGGATTTTTGTTGACGCCAAAAACCTCATCCCCGAAACAACATAATTTCTGACATGATAATAATTTACCAAAAAAATATTGATTTTCGCAAGAATTGAGCTCATTTTCTTCACCTTCACGTGAAAAATACTGAAATCCCACATTTTACCGATTAAGCTACTGTCTGCTGATTTCAGTTTTCATTAAAATCTACTAAATTCTATTTACAGTATTAAAAGTTTATCAAATTTAATTAATGAATTAATATTTGAAAAATTTATATCAAGTCTCATCCACTACGTTTAAAAAAATGTATTTGAACTTGACTGGATGAATAAAAAGTATTTTATTAACAATTGAAACAAGAACAAGTGTGAACCAGGAGTAGGAATTAAAAAATAAAACTAGATTCATAAATAAATTATTAAAATTCCATTGATTGTTTTTCAGATACTTTTCTTCTTATACAAAAATGAGTTACTGTAAAGTGAAAAGTATTTCACCATATAATTTTATACTTAAAAGTATTTTCTTTCAATTAGGCAGATTTTAAGGATTTTTTTTTTTTTCCTTTATCGTAAATGTTAATTTTTACTTTTCATCCGAAGAAACCGAAATCGAATCTTTGGGTGACAAATTCAACGAGAGGGATTATCATATTCACAACAATTTCATCACATGATATATAATGATTTTTTAAACTCAAATTTAAATCTAAATTAATTTCCTAATTTTCAATTTAATTTAGCCCATAGTAACTTCATTCTAAAAATATTCTCTTATTTCCTGATTCATTCCACTTGTTTTAGTTAATTAATTCAACAGAAGCTTTGTAAAATATCTGATTCGACTGAAAGGTGACAGATACCCACGCTCCGAGTGAGAGGATGAAAGTTGTGAGGCCAAGCACATTCCTTTATATCCTTGTGTTTCCCTTGTCTGATTAGGCGTGTTTCGAAGAAATCCCCATCGAAATTTCATTGTATATAAGCACTATGAAAAATATTTTCCCTATTAAAATTTTATGGGATTTAGGAACAGGGATAATGATTTCCCTCCCTCTTTCTACGCTTCTGCTTTTGTGCCGCGCTGTGAGCGGACGCGCCTGGTCCGCGTTCTTGTAAATAAATCGTAATCTCCAGAAACAAAACGAACTTAAAAATTCGAAGTGTCGTATATGTCTTCGAAACCGTTCCGTATCCAACAAATAATAATGTTACGTATCTATATTCTTTTATCTGTATTCGATAAAATTCATACCATGATAAAATTCATATCGAGATTATTCTAAATTTCAACGAAGCAGGCTATCGGAAAAGCATTCTTCGTAGAGCTCGTTTGAGAAGAGAGGAAAAAAAAAAAGGTTTTTATTCAGAGTTCTGAAATGATTAAAAGGCCCCCTCATTTTCAATAAGTAAAAATTTTTATAATCAGTAGAAAAGAAATATTTTAGTATTTATTGAATAGTGTTTAACTGAATAACTGAATAGATATTTCATTAAATTAATAAAATAAGAAATAAATTATTGGGAAAAATTGTACAAAATTGCAATAATATAAAAATAATTGTACTGTATTTTTAAGCTAGACTTGGGTTTGAATTATAAAGTTATAAATTGCCAGTCAAATTAACTTTCTGCTCTAATGGGGTTTATCTTTTTAGAAATGCACTGTTTGAAGGTTCTTAAGAAATGATTAAAAAAATAAAAAATACTAGCATTAAAAACTGTTACAATAAGAGATTTTTATACATGATCTATGTTTTCATTGCCTTTTCACTATTGGTCGAAAACTATGTTACAACATTTGGTTGAAAACTATGTTGTTTTTATGTACACGTTTCGATTATCTCCTGTTCCAACTTTCTTCTCTCAGCGAGCGCGCGTTATCTGAAAAGATCAAGGTGGCGCTCATGTGTAGGGGTATTCAAGTGGACAATGAATACATCGATCGATCGCGCTCAAACAGAAAAAGTGCACAAGCTATGTTCGATTAAATTGTTTTTAAAAGATGTATGAGTGCTGCAAATGTACTAAACAATAGTTATGAGTGGATTGTGCTTTGTAATTTTATTTATATGTTGTTGTCAAGCTTCATTAAAATTTCTTGCCTTTTCTATTTTTTCATATTATTGGTTGAACGTATTACAAAAACGAATGATAATAAATACGTAATAGTAAATGCAATTTTATGCCTTTTTTCTTTTAGATGTACTTAAAAAGCTTCATAAACTTTTAATTATTTTCTTCATTGCATTTAAATTCATTTAAGAATTCCACAAATATTATTGCATTCAAGTTTTATCTTAAAATTCCAAGTAGCTCTTTCATAAATAAAATAAATAAAAATTAAAAGTCTATTTCTGTTGAATAACAAATTACGAATCTCGATATTACATCTTATTATTAAAAGAATTAAAGCTTTAAAAAATGTATATCAAAGAAATTACCTTAAATCCGTATATTCAGATTATTTTTATGACATAGAACTAATATTATAACAAATTTTGGCTATTTTTATAAATGAATTTGATAATCCATATTTTAAATTTACTTTCATATAGGATAACTGCCATTACAGAAGTTTTGAAATATCACTTCCTAATTCGAAATTTGCCATTATGACCAATGAAGAAAATCACCTGCATCTTTTTCTCTGAATCACAATTAAATAGATGAACTTCTAAAGTTAGTTACAAAGACGTAAAGAGAAAAATACATAATCACAGAAAGCCACATTTAATTTATTTCTTGAAAAGAAAAGAACGACAGATTTCAGAAACTTCAATAAACGTTTTTTAGCATATTTTATTCTCTTTTTTCCTGTTTTTAATAAAGAATGATAAATAAGAACATTAATTAATTAATATAAAACCAGAATGCTTTATAAACATTCTTACAATTTTAGTTATTTAGTTGCATTTGCATTTTTAGTTGTTTTAAATATCAATAGATGGCAGCACATGCTAATAAAGGAGCATCGAACTCGAGGAGGAAAAAAATAATGAAATATTTGTTAGGTGTTCTTTTGTGTAGGAAGCTCGTAATTTCGCGTGTAGGATGATCTCAACATTCTTTATTTCAAGTGACATAAATTAGGAAGAAATAATGAGAGAGGGAGAGAGAAAGAGGCGAAAATAGAGAACTTATACCATTCCTTCATCTAATGTCGACAGAAGGGGGAGGGGAGGGGAGGGGGAATATTGATTGCCAAGTGGGTGCCGTATTGATACCTCCTACTATTTGCGTCTTTATTTTACTTTTTAAAAACAAATATAGCGATGAGAGAACAAAAAAGTAATTGTATCGTGAATGTTACACACCCTCTCTGTTTCATGAATTTTATTTCAATTATTAAAATTTTCAGATTAGTCTGAATTAAGTTTTCTAAAATCAGGTACACTTCAGACGGAATATAAAGGATAATATATAATACGGAATAAATAAACGAAATTATTACTAGAATAATACTTTTTCACAGACTTTATTCAAAAAGAAGGGAATCAAGTAAGATGAATTATATAAAGGCTTTTTCTATATTTTATTATTCACTTTAGATATGTTTGCTTTATATTAATGAAAATAATACTGGTTCGATATATTTTCAGTGATATACGGCATTCAAATGAATTTTAATAAAATCCTGAGATTTTGTGAAATTACATTTGGTTTAATTCATTAATTTTAGTGCGACTCTATTAAGCTTCTCAGGTGTTACTCAAAATGCTTAAACCACCTGTTAACTTTTCATTCTCCCTTCTTAAAGGGAGAAGGAAAAAGGAAGAGTGCTGTCTTCTTTTTAAATTATGATATCAATATTTCTGTGAGTTTAAATCAAAACTAGGAAATAATTAATTGCAACTAATATGAGCTTTAAACCAAAAAATTAAATAAAAAAAGGAGTATGAAAGTAAAAAAAAAATCCTTCTCAAATTAGGGTTTAAGATAATTTATTATAGAATATTGTAATTTTTAACGTTATTTTGTATTTATTGTATTTTTCTTTTGTTTGTTAATTCAAAAGACCAGATAAGTTTCAAACTATAACAGTGAATCCTGATCTAGGTGAAAAGAAAAAAAAACACTTATACTATAACTAAGAGTTTTAAATGTCATAATAATGTATATAAAATTTTATAAATTGATATATATTTTTTCTTCTGATATATTAATATTTTAAATTCATAAGAAACTATTCACTGTCATCATTTAATTTTTAATAAATAGGATATTATTGCCTGTACTGATGCCAATCAATTCAACATTTTCTTTGAAAATTATTTGTGCGCTTTTAGTAATCTGTTATCTTATCACAATTTTCTCGAATGTTATCAGTTCTTTTCTAATTTCTTGGAAGAAAGAGGGAATTCGTTTTTCTCTTGGCGTTTCTCTCTTTTTTATCGTTTATTTTCAGGAGAATCAAATCTCTTTGACAGAACCGTAAAATATATTAATCGAGTGCCTAATGAAAGGATTAATAAATTTCATCATTTGCTTTTAGAATTCTCAATAAGTAAGTTTTGCGCACGATAGATCAGACCACTTAAGCTAATAGAAAAAAAAAAAAAAAAAAAAAAAGATAAGCTGTGTTCGTAGCAACACGCTCAAAATCGTGCTCCGGCATTTATCGACATCATGTTGTTACTTCCAAGACCTTATCGAAAAGCACATTTCTCCCCTTCCTTTAAGACTAAATGAATTCACGTTTGAATTTCAGATGCTGGCAGAGTAGAAGGATGGAG
Source organism: Argiope argentata (assembly GCA_026289955.1). Lineage (NCBI taxonomy): Eukaryota > Metazoa > Arthropoda > Arachnida > Araneae > Araneidae > Argiope > Argiope argentata. Next base: position 441,104 of record JAOUZG010020818.1, read on the forward strand.
TGGAATTCCAATGAGAGGTAAAAATGTATTAGTGTTGCGTTCTGTGGAGTCGCTTCTTAATGAGCTAAAAGATTTGGGAACGTTAAAAAAAATACTTGTTTGTGTTTCATGCCTTTCTTAAAATGAAAAAAAAAAAGTTTCTTCTCAGTTGTAAAAGGAACTAAAGAATAGAAAAATAACTTAAATAACTTAAAAAAACATGTATAATGTTTGGTAGGCAATCGTTTTTTAAATATACAAATTCTACATTCATAAAGAGATTTTAGCATTTGCTCAGAAATATGAGTTAAATTAATTCCTCTTTATAATATCTGTTTCATTCTAATTATTAAATCATCTCCTAATTCAATTTATATAAGCTCATATTTACACACATATTTATATGAGTGTATTTACATATTATTTTGATTAGATTGTATTCTCGTTATGCTTAAGCTAAAATTTGAAATTTATATATTATATAAAATTTATATATACATTTATAGATAACGAATAAATGATCTTGAACAAAAAGTCATCAATTGACTTTTATAATTATAAAGCTTTGTGATGCTAATTATCTTCATTTACTTACAAATTATTACCAAATAATCTTTATTAATATATAATCTCTCTGTTTCTTTTGAGGAGTGCAAATGTATGAAAAAAAAACTTTGAAAAGGTTCACAGTTATAACAGAAAATTAATATTATACGGCAATTGTGTTGTCTCTCTTCTCTAAAGCAAATGTTCATCACAGTGCAGTATTTCACCACTAGATGCCAGCACTATCGCCATTTTTAGCTTTACTTGCTTGCTCCTTGGGATGCGGAAAACTTTTCAAAGCGGAGGATACTTAAATTAAGTTACATAATCGATTTATTATGGGTTTAAAGAAAGTTCAGTGGTACTTTATAACCAAACTTCGCTTATATTGTTTTAGTTTATATTGTACGGCAGTAATATTTATCAGTGATCAAATTTTTAAAAAGTGAAGAAAAGAATGAAAGAGTACAATTTTAAGCTATGGTATTGAATAACGAAAAGGAACAAATTGGTAGGAATTTCTGTGTACTTCAGATTAATCTTCTTTAGAAAATGAGGACACTATTAACCGTACTTTAAATTTCAACGATGATTGCCTCTTCAAAAAAAATCATTAAAGGAATATATTTTCTGATAAAAATCTACAGGCGATAATTAAGTCCTAATTAAAAAATCTCGCTTTTATTTTCGTTCCAATTCGAAACTCTCTTTCGTTAATTTTCTTTTTTCCCCCTCTTTTTTTAGTACCACATAAATTTTAATATATGAATTATTTTATTTAATGGATGGTAATGGGATTTGCGTTTTAAATACAACCATACTGTTATCTAGATTTATCATTTCCTTGACATTCTTTGAAACTACTTTAAAAAATAAGTGGGCAGAGTAAAATTAGTATCTATCACTTTAGAAGTTTTAGATCTGGATTTTTGTACTGGATTCAATCTGTCCAATTCTCTGTTTTCTTAGGCGGTTTAAAAATCTCGCTTTTCCAACATACACGCACACACACACACTCGGTAAAAGCAAATAATATTTACCTCCCCCTGCACACAAGCTACGCCAGCTGTGTCACATGACACGACTCGACCAATGAAAACCCTCGGAGACGCTTTCTCCTATCGTTTCTTCTGTTTGGTGAGGCGAGGAGTCTCGAGAACGAACGAAAGTCCAGCTCTACCCCCCTCCCTATCCCGGTTCTCCCCCTCCTCTCCATCGCCCCAGCTCTCGTAGAAAGGCCATGCATGTGATGCTTTCACACAAGAATCACTTTCAACGTAAAAACACGCGGAATCCTCTGGTTGTGACCACTCCTGCACTACTTGCCTTTCGCTGGAGCCATTATTCTGGATAACTCTCTGACAGCTCAACTTTGTATCATTTCGCGTCACATTGTGTTAATGACTCGTTGTTTGAAGAAGAGTTGATTAGTAATCGGAAAGATTTGCTTCTGTCTCTTTAAGAGATAAATGCCATTAATTTGTTCTTGGTCAATCATAAAGTTGAAGAACTCTGATGGCGAAATCTAATCCGTGGATAAAGAAAGGGAAGCTATTAAATGGAGAGTTATTTACCAAGTATCGAAATTAATAGAGAAACTTCTACGGGAAGCGGAAGATGAAAATAAACTGGTGAGGGATTACATTTTGCTTTTACAATTTTATCGGTTTAATTCTTCTATTCTTTCTTTGAGTTTTGTGTGGTGGTTATTATTTACCCCAATGAGCAAGAGGAGAATGAGAACTTTACTGCATGTGTTTTGAATTGATTGATTGATTCGCGCCCCCGACTCAAAAAAAAGATTGAACGTTAATCATCAATGGACTCATTCAAAAGAGGGGGATGGAATGATTGATTTTGAGAAAAAGTAACTTATATTATTTTTAGTTAGCATGAATGTCAATTATGTGGTCGTCTTTTTTAATTTTCCTCTGTGTTTTGCATATGATTTTCGAGGAAATGTGCTGATCACGTGATTTTTTTTTCTCTTTCCCTTTTTTTCCTTCTCCATCCCTTTCCCCAATCATCCCCGCCACGATGCAATAGGTTCACCGACGAAGAAGAATTCCAGACGGTGACAGAAATCCGTCCGTCGCTTCTGCTTAGCGGCGGGGACGCCATGAACGGCGGGACGAGCCTTTACGAGGAGTCCAATACGAGCCGTACCAGCGGAGAAACCACAACCACCAACAACGGCTCGGCGGCTCTCCAACCCTTGCATATCCCTGCCAAGCGACTCACTCCTAACAACAATCTGGCCGTCACCTACGCCACAACGGATTGCAACGGCGGGGACAGCTCTGCGGCCTCTGGAGTCATCCGACACGGTGGACAGCCGGGCTGGAATGCCGCCTACTCACCGGAGGCCCATTCGGCATTCGTGGATGCACACCACGTTCCACAGTACAACCATCAGCCTTTGTGCCGAGACAGCGTCGGTTATTACTACAACACCACTATCGACCGTAAGCCACCGCAAACTTCTTCCATCAAATTCTGGCCCAATTCTTACGATGCGGGCCCTAGTACTGTCACACCGGTTCCGGCCGATACCTGTCAATCCTTCGCTCCACAGACTTGGTGCAATTATTCACCGTATTCAGGGACTCGGGTCCATCCTGGCCATATGGAACCTCACACACCTCAGCCTGTATCTTATTTCCCAACAGCAGAAGATAGGCCTAGAGTTCCCGGTGCCATGGATAGTTACCCACAGACTGATGCATATGGGCTGCGGAGTTTCCCCACCGAAGTACACTGCCCAACAACTTTCGTCCAGTCTGGTTCAGGTAAGAGAAAAACAATTTTGTATTTTTATCACTTTTCCTAACCTCCCCGCCGCTGTTGTCCGAAACGTGCCCCCGGGCAGTTAGCGGCAGTCGTAAAAATGCTAATAAAAAGAAGCCCCATGCTTGTCACTGGTGTGGAGGTGATTCCTGAATTCACCTTTGTCAACACTTAAGGGGCTTCCTAATTATTCATAACCTTTATACAAATATTACTATATCTTTTAGAGTTAAAGAAATAACATCTGTTTTAATCGAAGTTTGAATGTGTGAATTATAGAATTATACATCAATAATTACATATTTCTGTTTATATGTTTGAATTAATCAAATTTCGGCTCTGATTTTGTTTTCAAAAAAATCACACGTTTTGTATATTTTCTATTAAAAAAACCCATTGTAAGAATTTTCAATGATTTTAATTTATTGATCAAATAACAATTATTTTGTTTTATTGATAAGAAAATCTGTGTTTTTATTGTCGGTTAAGAGTTAAATGCAGCTTATTTGAAAATCTGTATTTAAATTGGCTCAAATGAAGAAGTATTCATTTAAGAGTTAACTTATTCTAATGATTTTACTTCATACTTATGTAAAATATTCATTTGGCAAAATATATTAGATTACAATTATTCATAATTTTACATTTTTGTTGATTGCTTCCTGCTGTAATACTCATCTATGTTAAGCTTTACATTTCCGTTTATATTTAATCTCTTCACCAATTTTCTATTGTAAGCTGCGAAAATTTCAAAAGCTACCCATTGCTTAAGCAATTTCTATAGATATTTACTTAATAAAGTTATTTAGAAAACATTTATTAATACAAAAACATCAAAAAGTTCTGTAAAAAAATCTTTTTGCTATATATATAGTGCAAAGCATATCCAATTCACAAAAGAAAGCAAATATCTTCCTTGAAGCTTTAGATAACGCATGTGAGGATGACAGCAAATCTCTGTAATATGAAAGTGACAAGTTTAGCTACTAAAAATCGGAAGTCAAATGTTATAAATAGTTAGTGACTGAAATGTCTCATTTTAGTGATAGCCAGCATAATTTAAGATAAGTGATGTGTCTGAAGAGTTGGACCTTTAAATAACGTTTAGCACGTGACGGTGATGATAATTTGAAGTTTAATGGCCAACTATTGCTTAATAAAACCAACCATAAATGCGTGAAATGCCGTAGTCATAAAAATGGGAATAATAATGAGTTTTTGTCGTAAAAGGCGTGAATGGTAGGACATAACTGAGACGCTACGATGAGTAAGCGGAAGCACTTGTCCTGTTTGCGAATTTGTAATGGATGCTTCTTGAATGAAAACATTTAATTTGACATGAAGCTACATATTAACAAAGAGTAGAGCCAAATACAATTTAGTAGTTTTTCAGATGATAAAATTACTTTATATTGAATAAACTAATTGAACATAAATATTTTTAATTTACTAACCTTTTTTCTTTTGTCACATCATTATAATAGAATTTTAAAATCTTTTAGCAAATTAAAAATACACATTTTACAGACTATACTTATAGGCCTTGTGGTACTTTGAAATATTGAGATAATTTCAATACAGGATACAGCTTAACAATATTAAACCGTATGTTGATTTTATATATTTATTTTACTCACATTTGTTGATTTGATAGACAGTTTAAAAAGATTTTGAGCATAGCAGGGGAGTGTGGTTAAAACTGTTTCAATACAAAAATTATCATTAAGGATTTAATTTTTTTCGCATTTGCAGGGCCCGTGAGGGAAATTTGATTCTTTTTCAGAATTTTCGCGGAAGTTATGAATTCAAATAAGCATTACTGGTATGGTTGATACTAAAATCATACATCTCATACTCTTTTTCTGAAACAAGAAATAATTTTACACGCGGGTTTTTTATTCTATTTTTTAGCATCTTTCTTTTGTTACTTCACTTCGGTAATTCGAAGTCTACCCCCCAATATTCGCAAAACAGCTCCATTTCTCAGCGGTCTCAATAGAGTGAAAAAACACGTTTCTCTCAGGAGGTCTTTCTGTACGTGATCGCGCTGGCCCTTGTAAATCAACACGGTAGACCAAGGGGGTTGATTTTGCTTGAGGGAACGCCGCCGTTCACCCCTAAAGGCTGCCTTCTATCTATTGTACGGCAGGCTTTCTTCTCCATTTAGCTTGCACCTTTCTTTTGCCACTGCAAAGAATCAAACCTTCACAGCTGAGCGAGTATATCTCTGTCAGACTGTCGCCTGCATCTGTCTTCTTGCTTAACTAATGACCAGAAGGGAAGGGGGAAAGCATGGAGGCAACTTTGCTTTTAGCAGGGTATTGATAGTGATCAAGGAATTGTACTATTAGTATGGATTTCATACAATCCTTTTACAATCCAATTGATTAAACAATTGAATAGAAAATCTTTGAATGCGCAACCTCTGAAGGTTTTGTAGTAACAAGCTCCTCAAATTGGCTTTGTCTCCATGTATTGAGGCTTGTAACAAAGATTTATATTTATAGTTTTCTAAAAAAAAAAAAAAAAAAATGCGGCTTTTTTTTTGTTCCTTTTTTTTATACTTGCGTACAGATTATTTTAAGAAGGATCTTTGCAAAAGTTTCCATTTCATTAAGAAACTAACGAATCTTCAGTACTTTTTTTTTTTTAATTTGCTTTTTACTCCAAAGAAAAACTAGTTTCGTAGGTAAAACTTCGCTATAACTGCATTTTATTTCCTTTTTGTGAATGCACTTAGCCTTTTTTTGTTTTTTTTTTTGGAGTTTGTAATTTACTTCCCCAGCAAAAAAGAAATCAAGTCTCATATTTTTTTTAATATTTTATTTATCAGCCACAATTTTACTTTTTGCTAATCAAAACTTAGTGAATGAAATAGAATGTATTTGTTTTGAGTAAATTGGAGGGATATTTGAAAACGTTAGTATGAAACATTGCGTTTTTAAGTACAGGAAATACAAATCCTTTGTTTCTGAAATGACTCGATTTAGAATTAAAATAGAATATATGATATATTACATAAGTGATATATCGTATAACTAATTTTAATCGTATTAGTGTTGAATAATTAAAGATTTTTGTCATCATCTCGTGAATAATTTCGAAGCCGTCTGGATATAATAATGTTTCAACATCGTGACAGGAAATTGCTTTTCTTTCAAGATCAGCAGTCTCCGTTTCTATTCACATTCACGGGTCATCTTTCTTGAAATTAATCGCTCAAAATATTATTTAACGCGGATTAAAATTAATCGAAACACTTAGAAGAATCCTCTGATCCTTTTCTATTCCTATTTAGGCAATTCTGTGAGGACATTTCGATTTATGAGATGAAATCTCCTCACGTATTTCACCTTCGCCGTATATCTTCCCAGTGCTTCATTAAAATTCACAACTCGTACTGACTTTAGCAGACTACAAACAATAGAGAAGCGGAACAGTATTCAGTCTATGATTTAGGGAAGTAAAAAATATTCAGAATTTTTCAGACATGTTCAGTACCTTCGTTTAGTTCGTTAGCATCATTCTTTTTGTAAATCATGTCTATTCCTTCCATGGAATTAGTGTTTTTCAAGTAAATTGCATTCACCGCGCACTTTCATTCCTGTTATCATTAGGGAAAAAATACTAATTAAATAAATTAATGAAGAGTTTTTAATAATGAAGAATTATATGAACAAATTATTATTTAACGTTAATTTAACTATAGAAAAAAATTCCTTCGGATTGGGTGAAATAAAAGCAGATCTGTAAAGTAAGAATATAAATTACTACTAATTGCTTCTGTGTTTTACAACTAGTCGTGTTCCATTCTTTTTGTTAACGTACATGAAGTGAATATTTATATGTATTTTATATTAATTCTTGGAGTATTACAAAAAAAATTTCATTGCTTTTCATATTTTTTTATGAATACATTTACATACATTTTAGCTTCAATGTATGCTTCTACGTGCACTGAACTACGTGCTACTAATTTTAAACAAATAAAACAATTTGACATTTAAAGATAAGACATCAGAAGTTTTAAAATTTCTTCGAAATAACCATCGTTTTTTTTTAGTTTAACTGAATCGTAGACTGATTTTCTAATAAATAACAACTCAGACTTCCACGTATTTTGCTTATTTTGCAATCCGAGTCTTGTCTTATACTGACTAACTTTACTTTTTCTCAAATTCTTCTGATTAAATTACGATGGTTATGCTTTCGTTGGGTTTTATTTGTGACAAATTTCGCTAAACAGAAAGAAAAGATTAGAAAATGAATATATTTATTTTTTCTGCATGCAATTTCTATAAGATTAAAGGAATTTTCAAGTACTAAAATATTTTTGTGTGTGGAAGTCTCTAATGTATCCTTAGTTTTAGTAAATGAAATATCGGTAAGCTGAGCTACGTGCAATAGGTAAATACTGAAGAAAAAATTATTGAAATGTTGTCCACTTTTTGTAACTGCTCATTAAACGTAAAAAAATAATTTTAGCTAATTGATTTGGTTCATATAGAAATAGTTTAAAGAAGAATTATACTGTTTTATTAATTCGATATAAAGATAAAGTAATTAATTATATAAAATGAAAAATAATTTTTAAGTAGAACTTCTTTACACAATTAATACTTTAAAAGCATAATTAAATTATACAATGATAAAATAATAGGAAAAGGATGCAATACTTTGCTTCTTTCGATAAGCAATATGGTAATCCTATATTTCAGAACTATGATGATTCATTCATATATTTGTAAAGAAGCAATTTAAAGAAAACAAACATAAATTTTAACATTTTTTCAATACAATATTCCACATCCAATAATCTTACAACATTCTGTATACTTAATGTATTTTTCTTTTAGCTCATTCAAATCATTTGGATTAATACATATTACGTATAGAGAAAAACATGAATTGATCGATGGAATCTATAAATGTTTTTCCTTATTGGTTATTTTTTATGAATTAATATATTTTTTTCTGCATTGGAAAAAAAGCCTTTTCAAATTTTCCTTGGAAAATTGTACTCCTGAAAATGCTATTTAGAAGCAGGAAATGATGCAAAAAAAAAAAAAAAAAGTAAACGGCAAAAGTTAAAAACAGTTTTTTTCCCCTTTCATGTTTGGACTTTATTTATTTTTGTCTATTTTTCCCCTAGAAAGTTTTATTTTTTCACTTCCTGTCTCCGCACCATTAGAATTTGAACCAACTTTTCTGATTTCTTTCTTAACTTTAATTGGACTTGAAGATTTAATAGTGCCATCAGACATGAATAAAATATAATCACGTGACGAAAGAGTTTGATTTCTATTATCAAATTTATGCATATTATTGAAAATTTTAGGAATGAAAATCTGTTCAAATAAGACTTGATATTTTATAATGTTTGCTTCTTTTTTTTCGCTTAGTTCTATATCTCTTTTGGCTGTTCAAACAATGCATAAAATGTGCACATGAAAGAATTTAATATATATGCTGTAAGTGTAAAACTATTATACATTTAAAATAATTGAAAATTATTTTATGTATGATACATTACTTAAGGAATTCTTCACGATAAAAGGCATTGTGTTTCGTTTTGTGTTTTTGTAAAAACAAAAACTTCAACAACAAAAAATATTGATCAAAATTCAGAATTTTTTTTAATTATTTCTCTTAGGCATAATTCCCATTTTTTTAACAGCGTCTTATTGTGCGATGTATTATTATTAAGATAGTAAATTATAGCATGTATTTCTAAAAAAGGTTGAATTATCTCTAAAGAAATTTAAAAATTTTAGTATTAATACATTAACATATTTATTTTACGTGATTTTATTTAAATTCCCAAGTATATCAAATTTTAATTGGCATTTCAGTCCTTACTTTTTAAAAGAATTAAAGGACTATTTCAGTACTACATCGTACTTAAATAATCTGATAGTGATATGGAATTTTTAACAATCATTATAATTTCTCTTTTACTTGATATTTTCAACACATTGTTATCGGCCTACGGACGATAATCTAAGAGCAGAAGTTACAAACTTTGAATCTTCAAATTAGTCAACAAGCAAGCACATCATAAATGGAAAAAAATTAATTATTCTGCTCTTGTCTATTTAAATATTCTTTCCCAAAACTAGTTTCTAAGATATTCTCACACGAATTTAAATTGAATTGAATAGCTTAAAAATGGTGATTTTGCCCATTTCCAACAGACAAAATATTATATGACTGAATTGTAGCTATACTAGGTGAGTTGTCTTTTGAAACCACGCATTGTCATTATGCTCTCAAAAAGTCACAAGCGTATCTAATAAAACGACTAAAGTTTTATAATATATTAATTATTTAATTAATTTTTTTAATTACAGTGTCATTCGTAAAATTACCCGTCTGAAATATGAAATACACTAAAAACTCGTATCAGGGTATGTATTGGCATAAATAATTACATTTACCCATAAATAACAATAAAGCTAAAAGATATACACACACTTTACACACTTTCAGTCATCGAAGTGTCCTTTTATATGAAATTGAATGCGATTGGTTGATTTTTTGAAACAACGCGTTGTCATTATGCTCTCAGCAAATCACAAGCATGTCTTATAAAACTACTAAACTTTTATAATGTATTAATTATTTTTTAATTACGGAGTCATTCTTAAAATTACCGATCTGAAATATGATATACGCTAAAAACACGTATCAGGACATATATTGGCATAATTATATTTAAACATAAATAGCAATAAAGTTAAAAGATGCACATACACTTTCAGTCATCAAAGTGTCCTTTTATATAAAATTCTATTCAAAGTTTGCTTTAAACATCAATCACTGAACAACTTTTAACCAATAGAAAATCCGAAAAGCATAGGTTCCTCTGTTATACCAATCACCTCAATCTGGCAGGTGCAATTTGAAAAAAAATGCCTTTATACTCCCTAAAAGAAACAAACTCTACCCTGGCTTCAATAGCAGCTAAACAGCATTCAACTCCCAAGTAGCTTATCTAAGAGAAACCCCTCTTCTAAAGAATGGAAACCGGCCCGGAGCAAGACTCTCGGCGAATCTCATTTCGTCTCTGTTTTTACGAGAACCTGATGTCGTCTTCTCTGAAAAAGTGAAAGAAATTTCTCCCTTTAACTGCTCTTTCGCTCGACACACACCTCGATTGCCGCTACAATTGTGAAGAAATTCAAGCTCCAACTTAGTGCCCAAACCTTAGGCAGGGGAAGGGGGTGCGACCAAGGGGGTGAGAGAATTCTTCCAGGTGCTTTGGCGTTTCTTTTGCTCCAGCGGAGCTCTGGCCGCAATTGGTGCCCCTCCAAGTTGTTATTTATTTACTGCTATTTATCCCCCCTTAATTCTAATCTTAAGAAAGAGACAAATTTTCTGAATGGTGTTTCTGATTCATGTAACGATAATAAATGTATCTTCGGTTGAAATCAATAATTGAAATAAAATGCGAGGATAGATGTCAAAGGTTTTGTTGAAAGGGGCGAAGCTTTTCATTTCGCTGAAATACAACCATTCAAAAGAGCTTAAACTATGAGCTGCGTTTCTGAATTGGAATAATGCATAGAAATGCAGGAGACATAGAAAATGTTTTAAAGTTCTGAAGATTTTGGAAATAGTATACTTTTATCGATAAGTTCAAAACCAATAAGCAAAAACAGTTGTGAAAATCTGTTACAGTTTCAATAATTTAATTAAAATTTCCTCCCAAATTTATTGCATTCTCTTTTCTTCTTCTTTTTATAACTCCAATAAATTGTTCTTGTGCATTACAAGGTTTTCTTTTGTATACTCATTTTGTGATTAAAAAAATATTCTCTATAAAATAGTCAAAAACGTATTAAAAATCTGCTTTTAATGTAAAACAAAGGTAAACTGTGATGAAAAACCAAATTATAATTTACTATCATACGATTTATTAATTCATTTGGTTTATGAAAATCACCGTGAACTTATCCAAAAACTTTTGTTGTATATAAATTTCTTTTGTAGAATATAGTAAACATACTATTGATGCTAAAAGCTGTTTTATTATGCATTTTAATGAAAATTCTTTAATTCACAGTTTTGTTGTGATAAAAAAAGAAAAATTTGAAAGAACTGATGTTTGACTGTTGATGATGAATGAATGAAATGTGGAATGATAAATTTATTATACTTCTGATGAAGCTAATTTTCTTAATTAAAAGAAAGATTCTTAAAAAAAAGGAAGAAAAACTTAGAACAAATTTATTTAGTTGAGACTCCAGACCAGTAGGCAAGTATCATATATTAATTTAAATTTATTAATTTTAACGCAGTGAGAAAGCACTTAAATCTTAAAAGTTTACAATATGTAATCTTTCTTTAAATATCTATTTACTAAGCGCGATTGAATAGAGATTTTTTTTTAAATTTTGTTACATCTGGTGTTAAAATCCGTCTAAGTTTTTTAAGATGTAAATACTGCTTAATAAATAGATAATGCAACAAATTTTATTCTCAAAAGTTCTGGAAAGGAAATCTGATCATTCATCTGCAGAAAACAGAAAGAAACTATTATTGTTCAGATAGAAAAAACTCTGTGCTTAAATATCTTTGTGAATAAAGAAGTTTGTATTAAATAATTCTCTGTAATGAATACATTGGCATGAAGAATGCAACATTCCTACAGCGATTTATGGATACATATTTTAAAAAAATGATATGTCAATTGTGTTTAATTTCTGTTACTATTTTTAGCTCTTGAGCGAGATGATTTAATCCGATATTTAGCATTGATTTCAAAATAAATTAAAATATCAATAATTAGAAAGGATATAAACATTTGAGTGCAGTTTGGAAAATTTTTCAATCATAGAGAAATATGATTTCAAACCAGAATGGATAAACTTTTTGAAGCCGAAACATACATAGGGAAACTGATAAAATGTGCTTATCGTTATTCATTTTTGAGATTTTTACTTCATATTTAAGAAATATCTTTTATTGTCTTGACATGAAATATATGCAGCAATCAATTTTATTTACTTTCAGGCATTTTAACTAAATTCCTAAAGAAGTTTAAAATGAATGCACCTTTAAAATGCTACACATTTTTTAACATCTATTTCTATTTTAATATCTATTTCGTTATGATTAAAGCATGATCCCTTTTAGATTTTGGTTATTGTTAAGAAATTCATTCCAAGAAACATTTGGAAAGCATTTGCAAGAAACATTATGAATAGTACAGACTGTATTATAAGAATTTTTGTTCTGTATATATTGATGTTTCCATTGAAAATGCGGAAGTTAAAAATATATGTAGAAATAATGAATAATAAATTTGAATAATTAAATAGGCTAAAGTTTTTTTTTTTCACTAATAATATTTTTGAAATTTCCAAGAAAAGGGCAAATACAAAAATTGTGCAATTTCGCAACTAAGCCACCTTGGTTTCTTCCAAAAAAAAAAAAAAAAGAAGTTGGAACTGATATTTGACATTTATTTCGTTATGATTAAAGCATGAGCCCCTTTTAGATTTTGGTTATTCTTAAGAACCTCATTGCAAGAAACATTTGGATCCTTCTTAACGTTTTATTGGGAAAAAAAGAAGTGTAACGAGTTAAAATATCAGCCAAGGTGTTTTCGCTGCTGTGAGTAAAATAAATAACACGAGAGTTGTTTAAATAGCATTTGATTAGTCTCGTTTTGCTTGATTTTATGGGAAACGATCATTGCTGAAACAATGTTTTGTTATGATTTGCTTTTGCGAGAAAATCATTCCTTATATCTATCAACCTTTCGAATCCACTTTCATGAATTGGTTTTCCAAGACCTATTTAACTTTCTTGTAGAGGCAATAAGAAAAAAGCTTCTTATTTGACAGAGCAAACATTTAAGTAGTTGTCCAAAATATTGAATCTCCCAAAGCAGCTCTTTTACGACAGCTTCGCTTGTTTGCTTTGACTTTTATAACACATGGAATCTCGTCACAAGTAACACCGTTCAGGCATAAAAATGGCTTTTATCGAAAATATTTGTTTGCTTGAATGATAGCTTGTGATGTACGCTGTTCTAATATCTTATCTATCATGAATTTGCAGAAAAATTTTGAAGTAAAAAGAAAACTGACTTTCTTTTTACCTTTTACTGTAAAATTTGATTTTTTAAAAGGAAAACGTGTTACGATATTTACCAAAAAAAAAAAGAAGAAGAAGAAGAATTTTTGGATATTGAGAGTTTAAAAATGGATTCTTAATTCATCCAATTCAAAATGTTCATTAAAAAAATTATTTTAAAAAAATAGGATAAATATATTAAGATTGAAGGAAATTTATAGCTGTGTCTTAAACTGAAAATTGAAGATGGGGTTTTTTAAATGCTTTTACAAGGTTTTTCTTTTCTTTTCTTTTTTTTTTTTCAAATTAAGTTGCTTATGGTGATTCTTTTAAATTTTTTTTTCATTCTTTCATCATGTCACCTTTTATTCTACAAACGTATAACCCCTTTAATTCTACAAAACAAACTCTTTTAATATCTGATAGAGATATTAAATTTTGCTTTTTTTTCTTTATTAAAAATTGATAAGATAGAAATATTGATAAAAAGATTTTAAAACAATTCTAAAAAATCAATTATAACAATTGCGCTCTTTATGATATTCATTTCATTTTCTAAATATCTAAGAATAAAGCTATATTAAAATTTATTTCTTTTCTCATGGCTTTAATTTATTTAAATTGCTTTCTTTTTCCTTTTAAATTTTTATTTAACAATTTTAAAAATTATTCATTTTCTAAAATCCTTGACATATTTAACAAATTTATTGAGAGATATTTATAACAAAGAAATAAATTTTCTCCCTCTGCTTGGATGCATGAAAATTTGAAATATAATTGGTATACCTTCAAGTGTATTATTTTCGTGAAGTGCAATAATTATTCAGACTCTTTCCACGTACGCCTCAAGGTTAAGTTTGACCTTAGAAATAGATCCAACTGCAGCAGTTACACACGTTTAACTGTATGCATTTTTGATGAGTAAACTTTGTTTTTTTTATATGACATCAATGGAAAAAAACACATGAACTTTATTAAGAAAGCAAGCAACTAAAGCATGTTGCCACAGCTTCTCATCCTCCTCTAAAAATAATTCCAGAATTTCCAATTTGTATACGAATTAAAAGAAATTGCAGTTAATAGGATGTTAGTCCATTTGAACAAAGAATTTGATTTAAAATTCATTAATTTATTTGTAGCAATAATTGTAAATGCTGTAAATCTTTCATCGTTGAATTTTTTTATATATAAGATAGTTTCCTCAGTATTTTTCCTTTAAGCCTGCTATAGATTATTTTTTTCGTCAATGAAAAATTAACGGTAATTTTTTTAAGGTAAGTTTGTTTCAATGTAAATCATTGAAACCAACTTCGTAAATAAAATTCCGTCAATCTAATCTGTTTTAATGTCTTTAAAAAAAAGTTCAAAAGAGATTCGAAATTTTTATCTGAAACTTTATACTATGATAAGGTTCTAAGCTCTATTTTCTTTTCTTGTTTTCTTCTAATTTGATAGCATCAGCATTCTGCAGTTTGAGGAAAGAAAATATGCCATATATATTTACATTTAAGGGATTTATTTTTTCCTTTTAAAATTAAAAAAAAACTATGGTCAGTAATTTGATTTTATAACTAATTTTTTTTGCTTTTGTTTTAAAAAAATAAGCTCAATTATTCAATTATACCATGCATTAAAAAAAAGTGTTATTTAATACTGTTGTATTCCAAATATGTATAATGTACTGACTATAACAATAAAAAGTACTATTGTAAAATATATTTAAAATATTTTCAAAAGCTTATTGAGCTTTAAAAATGAATTGCTTTGAAATAAAAATAGATCGTACTGAAAAGGGCTAATTTTTCAAATTTAGATGTGACATAAAAATGGATTTTGCTCTTCAGTAGTAAAAATGTAAATTTTTAAATCGGAATTTAAAACTAAAATTTAAAAATAAAATGAATTTTTAATTAAAATGCAATTAAAATTTTAAAGAACCCTTTCTTAGTTTTTCCAAGTTTGGTAGCTCTAGTCGACAATTTTTATTTCATTCATGGCCTATGATACAATTTACAGATAGCATACAGCCTATATATATATATATATATATATATATATATATATATATATATATAT
>JAOUZG010020818.1:456584-528339 GCA_026289955.1 Argiope argentata
TATATATATATATATATATATATATATATATATATATATATATATATTCAAAACAGATTGTATGTTTTAATAAATTTCTACTCTTTTTTAGTTGCACTTGTTTAATCTTTATCACAAATGTTTTTCAAAATTATTAATTTTAAGATAAAACCTCGCTCTTTAGATAAAAACCTACTGGTAATGACTGTATAGTTTCATAAATTGACGTCAGCGAATAAATTGTTGATTTTTGTATAAAAACACTTATTTATAAAATAGCACATTTATAAATCCATTTTATGATTCCATTGGATGTTCGTAATATTTAACTGCTTTTAAAAGATTAGCCAAAAGATTATTTTCAGACATTTCAACATGTACAGCAATAATTATTCCACATTAAAAGAGTTATTTAAATGCATTCTACTTTAAATATGAATCTATAGTTATTTTCTATGCCTAACGATATTTAAGATGATTTAATTAAATAAACATTTGAAGATATTTCTCAACTAGCAAGATTTTATTGAAGTATATGATTTCAATTTTGCATCAGGATGATATTCCTACAAAAATTAAATTTTTAGTTAATGTTTTGAAACTTTATTTAAATTTCATTATTATGTGAACTGCTCGAAGATACTTAA
Source organism: Argiope argentata (assembly GCA_026289955.1). NCBI lineage: Eukaryota > Metazoa > Arthropoda > Arachnida > Araneae > Araneidae > Argiope > Argiope argentata. The sequence goes on from JAOUZG010020818.1 coordinate 457,211, forward strand.
AGAGCCTTGTGATAAAGTTATAACAGGATGCATTTTTTAATGAAAACATTGACGTTTATCTTTTACACTAAAACCATCTTATCCGCCATTAAAGAGTTGCATACTAAGTAAGCTTATGAATAATAATTTAAGAGATAATTATTCCATTCTTATGAAAACATATGCTTAGCTTAACTATCATGTTTAGTTTATTATCTTGTGACATCAGGGTCAGTCACATTGAGCTATGAACATGTCACTGCATTCTTACAAGGATTTTAAGGCTGATAAAGTTATCTTGCAATGTAATTTCTAATATAATGTATTAATAAGATAATTTAAAGATAATTTTGAAATATCTTTTTTAAATGACAAACCGAAAATGCAGGACAATTCTTGAAAAGGAAAGTTTTTCAAGCTTTTTAAATTTTAAATTGTTTTCAATGGTAGAAAGCATGTAAAAACTTAAATGTTAGATAATTACTAAATCATTAGATAAGACTAAATAGATAATTATTAAGATAATTACTAAACCATCTGTGATTTTTTTTCAGAAAATTCTTATGATATTTTTGCTGAATCAATATGCATATTATTGTATGAAAAATTATTTTTATTTTTTAAAATTAAAGATGAATATCTTTAAATATTCTGATTTTAATTTTAATGTATATATATTTTATGCTACACGTTATTTTTTATAGACAGCATATCAGCTTCATGTTTTGCATATATTTTCGAGTTTTTTTCCTTGGAAGCCTCTTAAGGCTTGAATAATGAGATTGATAAAAAAATGAATCTCGCTAATCTTTTAGATGTATTTATGTTGCTACAATCAATAAAATTATCTGAAAAATTCTCGAGAGCCTTTATATAAAGTAAAATTTATATTGCCTTTACTATTAGATAATTAACACGCCTTTCCAAATATAAAAAAACACATAAAAACAAATTCTGTATAAAAGATGTTTCTTTTTGATTAATGGAATATTTCATTTGCACATAAAAAATTTATCGACTTCCAACAATATTCCATTTAATTCCGTTTTAAACATTAATAATTCATTAGCTTTAATAATGATTGATAATTATAGCAATATTCATGTTGCAATTCAATTAATGTTAACAGGGAACAAATGACATTTTCATTTACTGGAAGGCTTCCATTATTGTGGCATCTCTAGGTATAATAGTAAAATCGATTTTAACTATATGTGAATCATATATTTGAATATTTCTTAATTTAAAAATGTAAATGTTGGGGTAAAGTTGATGTAGTTGGTCAACGATATCGTTGGTTCACTACAGAATCAATGCTTGAAACCAAAATTTAGTTACTAGTTGCCTTATGGCAAAAATGTGTCATCGAACCTAACTTTCTCTTAGAGTTTAACATATATAAATTAATTGAGCTAATTAGTGAGAAATTATGGAACGAAAAATAAACCAAATAACAATTATAACGAAGATATATGATATGAGAGCAGAACCGTAGAAGTTATTCAATTGCCGATTAAAAACGTTTTACTCATGCTTCTTATTTTTGTTAGAAATTTGATTTGATTAAAACGTAATGAATATTGTCTGTTTAAAAAAAAACACATATCAAATAAAACATTAATCTTTATTTTTTTTATTCTAAAAGATACCTTAACGATATATATGCACTGAGGAGTAACAACAAAAAATTATCTACAGAAATGAATAATTTTGCATGTTTGAATTTCTTGTCATTCTGCAATATTAATGGGAAAATCAGTTATAGCTGCTTGAATAAATTCATCTGCTTTTTTATTTTATTTAACCATTTAAAGGGTACTTCGAGCAAGACATTTAAGACTTCCGAAGTATCCTTAGATTAATATATGGCGTTGATGCTCATCGGAAAATCCTTATTACTTGTTTCTGTCTATTAATATCTTCGATAATTAACTAAACTACGTTAAAATCGCCGATATCTTTTACAAGTGAGCCACTTCCTGATTTCAATTTGGAGGTGATTCAGAAAGTGCCTTCGGTCTTAAATCATAAGCAGTTTCTTTTGGATTATAGGAAGTGGCAAAAATGAGTTTCTGACTGCCCATTACGAGAAAGAATTGCACCGTTTGGGGAAGCTTTCCATATTTAGTACCGGAAGATAGAGGTTGAGGAGCTCCCTTTTCACTCAGCGTTTTTATTTTTCTTTCCTAAGATAAAAACTCAGTTTAGAAATAAGCTTTTCCCTTTCTTGCCCTTTTTGAACATTAGTGAGAAGATAAACTGAATATATTTTTTTTCTCACCGTTACAACAAAAGCTAATTCTTCTAATAAATTAAATTATTCCGAATAATATGCATTAATTAGGCACCTAAATTACATTCTGCTCATGGCATGTATTAATAAATAAGAAGACAAACAAGAAATAATCTCTAAATTGTAAACTAATGATTATTAAAAATAATTTATCTTCCTTGTATCAACGCGAATAAAAAAAAGTTTTGAAATTTGCATTTGAATTATAAGTTTGCTATTTTCGAGCAAACTATATCCTTAAGCAGCCTAAAGCCTTGTAAATTTTTTGAATTATAATTTACTTTACACGTCTTTTAAATAGTATCAAGAAAGTTGTCTGTACATTTTTACAAGCATTCTGGTTTTGTTCAATTAAAGTATCAAAAATCAGGGGGAGGGGAGTCATACCACTTGTATTGATTGGAGTTACTTCAGGTTTTTTAATGTGCTTTGGTGATATAACTATTTTAATATTTGAATCCATGATACTCTGAGAAAAGAGTGTTTATATCTAGGTTGTCAAGTTGTTATTGTGCGATAAAATTTCACAGGTATCGGTATGGTGGCATTTGTACTCTTTGAATACGTTTAATTGTTTTGAGCACCCCTGAAATGTTTTGTAATGTTAAAAAAGAAGAAGAAATCAAATTTCAGTTGATAGAATAAGGGGCACTTCAAAAATTACAGAAATATGTGCTGTGCATAGGTCGGAAATGCCGTAAATTCCCGAACTGATTAGTACAAATGTAAATCGAAGGAGTTAATATAGTTAAAAATTTACAAATTTTAGCATTTTTCTCAAAACATTTTTTATATAATTTAGGTGCGCATATACAAATTCTTTTCATTGAATGCAAATGTAATTTTATATAAAACTAGCCGTCTTTGACAACCAGATTGTTGACCCTGATTATTAAATTTTTAAGTTGTTAAATAGTTTTAATAGAATGCCTAGTTATGTTTTTTTAATTCACCTTGTTATTTGATAAGTTTAAAAACATGCATTATGACAAATTAAAAAGTATGTATACTATGAAATAAAAGTTTAATTGGGGATTCTACTGTGGAGTTTATTATTAGCAAAGGCATGCAAATATTGACTGTTTTAATGGATGTGTTCGAATTCCATCATAACGTTTAAAAACATTGTTTCAAATTAATTGTTATCAAATTGAATTTAAAAATATTATTAAAATTAACGCGAAAATTATGCGGAAATAAAATTGCTATTAGTAAAAAGATAATTATTTAGATGATACAAAGACAATTTTTTGTAAGATAATTGTTTTGGTCACCTTGTTATTAAGTATTAAATCATTTATCACTATGATATGATAAAAAGTATCAAAACACAGCGATTGCCCATCTGACGATGGTTAAGCCTAATTTTGTGTTTAATTAAAACTTTCTGTTTGAAGCCTATTTCTAAGGATTTATTTTGTTAATTTATGATGCAAAGGACGAAATTTTTCGTTTTCTTTTTTCTCCATTCCTGTTAAGGATTAACTGAACATGATTTCGGAATTATTTATAAGTGACGGCCTGGTCTTAATTTAAGAGATAATGATGAAGAACGTGAAAAAATGATTCCTCCTTGTTTCAAAAAAAGTTGGCTCAGCTGAAAAATGCTTCGAATTTATTTTGTTTACCAAATCAATTGTGAACTACTTTCATGATAAAAATGAATGATTCTTTTTGCTTCCTTTTCTTCAAACACAATTTATTTCCCCGCTTCTTATATGTATATGTAAACATGCTGATTTTAATATGGTTAATTCTGATAATCATGAATTATTCTTTTTTCAGGAGGAGAAACTATGACTACAACTAATCCTTTGGAATGGACAGGCACAGTGACTGTGCGGAAGAAACGAAAACCTTATTCCAAGTTTCAGACCCTTGAATTAGAGAAAGAGTTCCTTTTCAATGCTTATGTCTCTAAACAGAAGAGGTGGGAGCTCGCTCGAAATCTGAACCTCACTGAGCGCCAAGTGAAAATATGGTTTCAAAACAGAAGGATGAAAAGCAAAAAGACGAGCCAGAGGAATGCAGAAAATAACCAAAATAATACAAACACCAACAGCAACAATAATAGTCAGCAGCATAGCGCTGCCGCCAAATTGAGTGCATAATTTCAAGATGCTGTGGTTGGTTGTATCTGATGAATCTTAGTACTGAGTGCATTGTAGCTATAGGAATAATTTACAGCAAACTGATGACGAAACTCAATCCAGGGATGAGGAAATATGTAGTTCTCATTTCTCGAAAGGCATTTTTTTAATGCAGGTTTCACACCAGATAATATTCTATAAAACTTGTGGTTATATTTTAAAAGTGATTTTGAAGGAAAATTTCTTAGGGGATCGTATAACAATTATCATTTTGTAATTCAAAAGTTAGATTCTGGTTATATTTCATTAATTGAATAAGGACTTTTGCGATAAACAATAAGTGAAGAATTTTAGCATTTTTAGGTGATAATATTGAATAACTATAATCAGTGTCGCAACTAGGCCGATGTAGCAGTGTAAAAGGACAGCGTCCAGAATGAAGGTAGGTGATCTTAAAATTTCATTTCTGAGTTTTGAGGTATCATAAGGAGATCGTATGCCTATAGAAGGTAAGTTGCGGCACTGGCTATAATATATAAATTGCTTTAATTTTCTCAGTATTAAATTGATACAAAAGTTAATAACAATAAAAATAATGCTTTCTTTAAAGAAAATAGGTTTTAATTTTTTGATTTCTTGGCATATATTTTCCAAATTCTCAGAGTATTCCCATGCCTTCAAATAAATGAAATTCTTCTGACTTTTTTTATTTGAAACTTTTAAATCGTTTTAAAATTTTAAATTAAAAGAGATAAATAAAAAAAATTCTCTTTCTCATTTTTTAAAATTTTTTACTGCGAAATGACAATTACAATCTAAGTTTTGTATGAATCAAATTTCTCTACAAACCTTTTCAGACCTCTTTAAGTTTTTTCGCTCAAAAAAATTAGTGGGGGAAGAAAAGAAAAATTGTTCAGAGAAAAAATATGAAATTACAGAGTTTTTCTCTGTTTTAAAGCTAAATAAATTTGATAATTTTCAAAAAAATTATTATTTGGATCAATTTTTATTTCAAAGGCATTCAGTCAATTTGTATGATTTTGAAACTTTGCAGGGGATAGTGCAAAGCCATTGCTGGATAAAAACAAATTCTTAATTACAATAAATATCAAAACCAAGGCTGATTTCTTTTAAATATAACGTTTTGCAGGCAAATTCCTAAAGAAATCAAAGATAAAACGTGGGTAGTTTATTTTTAAATGATTCCAAGTTAAATCAGATAAAATTCCATAGTAAGATATTCGGATTTTGACGGCGAATAACCGCAAATACACCTGAGAACTCGTTTTAACAACTGCCTCAAAGAACTGAGAACTGCAAACGTCCTTCATTCTTACTGAGTTTAAACAGAACCTGCCAAATCAGAATCAGCGGCGTACCCGAAGTTTTTTCAATGTGGAAACTATGGAAAAAGGATACAACTATTTGAGACCTATTAAATTACTAATAGGAGTAGGTCTTTAAAAGAAACTCTGAATGTAAAAACGTTTAACGTGAAATACTTTTGCCATAAAAGGACACTCAAGTTGAAAGTTCTTATATGACTCATGATTTGAAGTTCATTTGGTCAAATGATTATCATTCGCAGAGTTGTACTTGATGTATAAAGTGGGACATATTCGTTGTACAAAAACAAACAATGGTCGAAGTGCAGGATACTTCCGACTTTTCATCTTTATTAGAAAGCATTTATTTATTGACTTGGGAGCTTTGATTCGTTTTTGCTTTTTCGATTTTATGTCAACAGAGTGTTTCTAAACAATTAGCTGTATAGAAGGTATTTATCGTTGTTTTGATAGCGGAAGAATTGGGAAGAACATTCGAAGCACAAATTTTTGAGGTGAAAGAGAGCCTTGGTTTTGTTGAACAGGCTTATTTCTGCTCATAGAATAGGTATCTTTAAAAAGTTTCACCAGCCATTTTACTGTAGAAGTGTCATGTACTAAAAGATGCATTGTGTACTGAGAAACATTTGAATGTGAAAAAATATTTGCATAAGATATTTTTATAGTGCCATCTATAGATGTAAAGTTCACGATTTAGATACTGTGTAAATTCTAAGATACACATTAAATTAATTTATTTTGCATCTAAGAGTTATATATTGTCACATAATTTATAAGCATTTAGACAATTCATATAATGCTGCTGATATAAAAGATTGGATCAAAATATTACTTTTGTCAAATTGATGTGCATTTTTTAGACAAGTAAATGGTATACAAGATCTTGTAAAATTCTGTGAATTTTTTGTAAAAACTCTCAAGTTTTTTCTGCATGGAAAAAAACGCTTCTAGATTTTAACTTATTATTTTTCTCCTTTTATTGTTATCCATTCAATTTTTATATTGGAAAAGTGCAGTAAAAATCAGATATTTCTTGATTATCTTTAAAGAGCGAAATTTCCTTTAAGCATAAAAATACAGTAAACCGAAAAGGAATTTTAATTTAAGAAAAAATTACAATTGTTTTTATTTGGAATAAAATTTTTAAATAAATATAGAATGAAATATGTTTACTTACTTTTCCTATTTTTGGACAATATGATTTAATTATTTGTCTTATTTTTATATACATGATTTTATCTATTACTTTAATTCTAATAATTTTTTTAATATGATAAATTTTCATGGCATAATTGTTATCAGAATATTTAAGATTAAAAAAAATACTATACAGTGATTTAATTTTCTGCATAAATAAAAAAAGAAGTAAATTTTTTCTCATAATTTATATAATGGAAAATTTGTTGCTCAACATTTTTAATAGTTTGTCAACCTTTAATTTTTTCCCCTAAAAAATATCCAGTTTTTCATTTTTCATTCGCTTTTCCAAAATTATTTTATTCAGGAATATATTTTAATCGTGAATGATTTAAACAATTCAGATATTATGAAGATATATTATCTGAAGAATATATTTTAAAATTATACGAAGAATATATTTATAAATTGTATATTTTTAAAATTTTCAATGTATACCTCTGTTCAACATTTTTTGTTTATTATTGAAAAAGAAAAAAGTAATAATTAAAAAAAAAAGCGCCACAAAACACATTTTTGCTACAAAAAAATAAAGATGTGTAGTTAGAATTTTATCCTGAAAAAATATTAAATTGATCCAACATCATCTTTGATTTTATTCTTCCAAGAACATTCAGTCTTTAGGATTATTCTAATGCAGTGGAAATTCGTTATGTGTACATGGTTTCTGTTATAATGTATATAATGGGCTATCGGCAATCGTTTTCTATTATTATAAGCAACAGTTTTGTATGATTATGGAGTTAGTGAAGAATTTTTCGAATACAAGATAATTGCATTTATCAATTATTTCCTTCTGTTTGTTAAAAATGCAACAGAATTCTCTAAATCTTTTTAAACCAATCACAACGTTATTGGTTAAATGTTCATTTTCCAGTTGTTCAGTGTCTTAAAATTTCTTTGCTAAGAAATAGAATTTTTTAGAAAATGCATGTATTTGTGAATTAAAAATAGTTAATTTCAGAAATTGTTACAAATTTAACACAAAAACACCTTAAATATATTTTTTCCATTTTCAAATTCAGTTGAAAAGCAGATATTTGAAATTTATATGCATAATTTTTATTCTCTAGATTTAAAAAATTCATTATATTCTATTTCAAATCAAAATGTAAGACTTGTCCAATTTTAAAATTCATTCCCCATGTATAAGGATAATTTGATTAAAATTTAGAGATGAACCCATCAGCTGCTTCTCTTTTAAAACCTTTGTTTGCATGCAAAACTTGCAAATGAATCCAAATTTTTTTAACTATGTCAGTCATTATGCAGCGTTATAATAACAAGCGTAATAATAAGCCAACGCCACGAATAAGTAAGAACTAAACACACACGCCCGTGGAAATCGCGGGATGCAGCAGAAAATAGAACAGCTGTTGGAAAATGGACGCAGCTGGTGGGTTAAGTTTTCATCTATAAATGCTTATAATTGTCGATTTGTTTGCAAGTTTTAGATTTTAAAATGATAAAATTACTCAACGGATTATTAAATTATTGCAATATAAATCTTTTAAAAAGTAAGAATTAAAGAAATTAATTAATTCCATTTCCTTTCAAAATGAGCCATCGCAATAAAGGCAAAAATGAGAAAAAAAATAAACATGTCTGTAGTAACATTTCGAATAGTTTTTTTTTTTCTTCTTTATATTCTCTACTTTCATTCAAAACTGTTTGCAATTATAGCTGTGCAATCTGTTATTACCGTTGAGATTTAAAAATACCTTATAATCTCTATGGATATTATGTATGAATGGTACATATTTTCATTTTTTTTTTACGATTGCTGTGAGAATATTTCTATCTTGTTACTGATTTCAATCGATAGCAGAATGTTATTTTTTATCTATGCTTTTTACAGTGTGCAATGAAAATTTTCTTATTCAATGTAATCGAAGAAATTTTTACACGTTTCGAAGTAAATTAATCACATGAACGGTTATTTCCATTGTCAAATTAAATTTTCATTTTTGTACAGATTTTCATATACTTGTACATATTTATATCACGACCTGAGTGTGATATTTCTGTGTTGTGAAATCAGGAAATAAAAGTTGATCTATCACGTTGTCTTTTTCTCGTTCATTTTTTTAATTCATTTGTTTTATCTTATTATTTTCTTTTTCAATTTAAGTAAGAAAGGTTTTGTAGGTTTTCAAGAAAATGGAGAGCCCCTTGTCTTCCTACATTCAAATTTTTCTTGTTTGAACACACATAATATTAAATCATCATTAATTTTTTTAAAAAAAAAATTATCTTACCTTAAGTTTCCAAGCTTTTCAGATTTGTATGGCAATTTGTGTATTGGAATTAAATATTGGTGACTTATCAGAAATTAATCAGTCCAATTTAATACTTTACAGGCAGGTGCTTTTTCTCTGATTTTTTATTTTATAGTGAGTAATTTCAATTATTTCGCAGATCTGAAACGATTGTATGTGTCTATCATACAATTCAGATAACAGGTTTGTTGAGATTACACTTTTAAAAATAAGTAATAAAATCTGTTTGCGCCAATAACGATGAATGTCTAATTATGTCTCCAGGTAAGAGAAATGAAGTATCAATAACAAAAGAATTAAAATGAATAAAATTGATAATTTTTGTTCTTAAGAAAATCCTTTTTGTATCTAAATTATTGATAAATTAAACTACTTGGAAGATATTTGAAGCTATACAGATCTATTATATATCCTTAAGGTTAAAAAAAAAACCTTCAAATTTAAATTCTTTTTCGAGGTTCGATTATTTCGTATCAGTTATGAATTTTATTTGTCTTGATATAAATAAAATTACATATGCTGTTAACTTTATTTATTCATGCAGTTATTTAATTCTTTTAAAAATTAGCAACTTATTTAAATATCAAAATGCTGATGCACCTTTTAATAACTTATTTGTATTTTATTTTTTATATGGTTTAGAAGAAAAATATATTACAATTGATAATGAAACACTAAAACTAACAATATATTATTTAAAAAGCAGATAAAAGGATGCAGTATTTTATTGCAGGGATTTTAATGTAAAATATCCGGTTAAACCCTGGAAATGCCTGGGTCCATATATAAATTATTTACACCATTGATAAGAAGTTTCAGCTGTTACCGCGTGATTATTAGAATGAATAAATGGATGAGAGGTTATTTAACTCCATAATCAAATGCAAGAATGAAGTAAAAAAACAAAACAGCATATGAAGGAGGTAAATGGTTCCGGAAATTGAAGGAGAAAGAGTGAATCAATTAAAATGGCAAGGTCTGAGTTCTTTCTGCAAGAGAGTTCCAACCGAAACTTTTTCGATTTTTTTAAAACCAGGATTGCGATAGTTCGAGTGGAAATTTAATATTCTGAATAAATATTTCGTATTAGTCTAATTTCCAGCTACTATCGATGGTACGTAAACGCTTTTGCAATTTAAAATATTTGCTAGTTTTGCAAGAATCACGGTCTTATAATTGGGAACATGTGTAACTGTCTTTTTGTACCGGTTTCTATCAGCATGTGAGGATCGGATGTCTGCAGTTCAAATGAGAGAAGGGGTAGAAAAAGGAGGCGTCTACCGCTGTTTAATGAATGTGTAACGGAAAAGGGTTTTGCAGACGCTCTCAGACGAATATACTCGTCCTATGCAAAACCTGCATCACTTGTAATTAAAGAAAGCGTCATTTCCTGAGTAGTAATAATGTTCCCGGATTATGTCAATGGGTTTCATACATTAATGAATGAATGAAAAGACCGGTTTTTGAATGAGGAGTCCGAATTAAATACGGAAAAGGAATACTATTTGGGAAAAGAGGAACTGAAGAATAAAGATGAAAAGCACAAAGATTTCTTCCAAACTTTCAATTTGACACTTGTGTATGAAACAAATGCAACTTATCTTGATTTTTTTATAAATACTAATAAAGTAATACATTAATAGATTTTATTCATTAATTAAAATGTTGCTTTATCAATAGAACTTCAAATAGTAAATGTGGATACGAAAACTATTTGATAATTAGAATTGAATAACGAAAAATGAAAGTACATCCAAAAATTTTCAATTCAGAATAATAAAAAAAGCCTCATTCCTTTAATCCAGTTTCTTTTAACTGGGGAGATATTTAATTTAGTTATATCAATGTCTTTTTTTGAAGCAACATTAGGGTTGTTTTGGGGCAGACCTTTTAATTTTGAACCGCCATCAAATGATATCTCAATATTGGACTCAAAAAACACAGTTCATATATAGTGTAATATTTTTGATTAAAAATGAATTAAGAAACCAGATTTATTCATCAGAGAATGTTTATATATATATATATATATATATATATATATATATATATATATATATATATATATTCCGAATTTCTGATTCAAGTAATTAATAAACTTAAAAATTGGTTGTTTAACTTATGCAATATATCTTGGGTTTTTACAGAAAAATTAAAAACTCCTTCATCACTATAGAGAGCTATTAATATTAATTTTATTTCTATTTAATGAGTTACGCAATGGGCATTTTCTTTGAAAACACAAATCCATGTATTTTTCAACAGAGAAGATCATTTCAGTTTGTTTTACGATCATGCAATGAATTCATAAATACATTATAAAAATTTAGGATAAGTTGTTGGGGATTCCAGGGAAATAAAAAAAATGCTAATTAATTGAAGCTTTTTATTGTTTAATGTTTATTAGAAAAAGTTGAATATATTTTGATCCAGGTTGCTCATAATCATATTATTATTACAATGGAAGACTTATATAACCACAAATTAATCTTCATTTTTATATAAAATTTGTCAAATTTACTAAAACATTTTATTGATGGGGAAAAAAAGGCAATTATTTGGTTTAACAATTAGCAATATCTGTACTCAAACTATTGTTAACGATATATGACGGATGTCAAAAATAACAAATGCTTTTCGTAATTACGATTATTTATATATATATATTATTGCTTTTTACATGTTGCTTTTGAAGTACGTTATTTAATACAAACAGCGACTAAATAAGACAGCAGTATAATTGATTCCTTCCGCCTTTTCTCTGTAGTTTACCATATACGTGCCAACGTTTTTTTCTTCTTCAAATCGTAGTATTTGCTAGCATAATTTATCTTTTCTATTCACTTAACCCGCAGTCCAAGAGTCGGATCTTGTATAAAACTTTTCGAGTTTAAAAAGGCATTAGCCAGTGCCTGAAGTCATTTCTTTCTTGCATAATAATGAGGGAGAAGACTGGTGCTGTATATCAAGGCAGCTGTCTTATTACTTAGAAAGAGTTAGCTCATAATGAGAATTTAAATAACTATTAAATACTGTTAAAATAAGCTGATGTTGATAAGATTAAAAGAACAGTGATGTCTTCTCTATGAAGGTGAGTTTGTTCTTTCTGAATACTACAGTAGCATATTACAGTAGCATAACATTATAAAAAAGAAATCAAAGTAAGGCTAAACATCTTCATTTTCTGTTTTTTTATATATATTTCAACTTTTAATTAGATATTAAAATTCAATAGAACTTCTTCCGAGTTGGTAAATCATAACGACTAACAACATGTTAGTTTCTGAAATAATTAAGAGCCCTCATAAATAAAGCCTAATGATATTTTCAGTATTTAACCTTGATATCCTTTTTCCATTTAAAACACTCGCGTAAGGTTCAGGTCAATGTGACCTGAACATTAAATACTATATGAAAGATCCTATGTTCTCCTTATTTTCAGAAAAATATTAGGCCTAGAGATAAGAATTATTTTAATAGAATGAACTTGATATAATTGGAAAATCATGCTTTAAATATCTAAAATATATAAGTTCTCTTATCTGAAATTTTAAAAAATAAATTAGAATATATATATATATATATATATATATATATATATCATTTTGTCTCCTTTACCGTATAATCTTTTGACTATTGTGCGGTACTTAGTTTTTAAGAAAAGTTAAGTTTTTAATTTGAAGTTCTTAAGTTAATTAATTACTACCTTAAGAAGTTAAGTTTTTAATTAAAATAGTTTCGAGAAAGTTTTACATTGTTTGAAGTTTTTTAATTTGCAAAATACAACCTTCTTTCGGTCAATTTATATTCAATCCATTCAATATTTATTAATAATCTAGGAAATAAGTGAGTTGTAAACAAAAAACTATTACAAATATAATCTTAGGCCTTGCACTGGGAATCTTAGGTTGCACTGACATTTCTTTTAAAAAATGCATACATTAGAAAGCTGTTCAAGATTTTCCTCAGCTTCTTTATTGGCATTGTAATTTCATATCTTTTCAGGGTTTCTGTATTGTCTGCTACTACTTTATTTATCATGATGCACTGTATTCAGAAGAATAAGGAACTAGCAGTTTTTTTTTTTTTTTTTTTGAAATTTAATTCATATGAGTTGTATCATTGGAAAAGTTAAAACTTGGAATTTGCATGTCTTTATTCACAATTTGGTCGGGAAATTCTGATTTATTTTTTTCTCATAATACCAAGCAGAGTAATATTTCGTTTTAGAAAAAATTGACACTATTTACAGGGGCTGAAGTTATTATATGTATCAATGTGCCCTCTAAATTAATATTTTAGGTAAGTCACAATTCACAAGCCTTGAATTTTTTATCCAGGTTCTTTTCCAATATAAATACGCATTCTTAAAACAAACGAGGCTTTTCTTTCTCATAAGGACGATAAATATTTAATTACATATTTGGATTATTCCACATTTTAAAGATCCTGTAAAGAATGAATTGTTCATCTATTATAACATTTTCATATCGATTAAAAAGTTTTTGCTGAATTACTGGTATTTTCCCCAAATTTACAGAGCAAAATAAATCTTACCAAAGAGACATTTATAACTGATTTGTAAGCAAAGCGAATATTTTGTAGGAAAGTATTTTTATTCTTTCTAGTTAAATTAGTAATATACGGGATAAGCTTTTATGTATATTCAGAGAAATTAGTATCTAACCATATTGTTCTAAACTATACATTAATACCATTTGAATATATATATATATATATATATATATATATATAAAAGAAAATTTCTTTCATGGAAATAATGCATCTACACTAACATAATGCAGGAATAGGCATGAAATAAGGTCATTGTTTTTCACACGCAGTTTAAAAGCGTTCTCGGCTAAATAGCTTCCGGAATAAATAGCAGGGCTAAAAATATTCGAAATAAATATCTTGAATGTTTCCATTTATAGAATTATTTTAATTAGATATTATTCCTTTGCGAGTAATAGAGAATGCCTCATTTGACGGTATCGAAAAGTAATAGTTAATATTGACTCACGTGATCAGATAGGAAAGCGCTGGGACGTTGGTATTTGCAGGATATTGATTCAAATTTTGTGTATGTTCTACTGCTTTGAATCGCCTTCTACATTTTACAACAGTCGCAAGCTGACTGAATGTCGATATCTCGAAGTTATAACGGACTATGTATAATTTCAGTTGAACCATAGTCTGATTCTTCCGTTTGAGATTTTAATAAAATATATGTTCCAATAAAACACTCTAATTCTGGATAATATGAAATATATTTGAACAGCATATTTAATATTAGAACATATTATTTTACAAATTTCGTAAAAGATCATTTATTGTTTGGGCATCAGTAAAATTACTAATAGTGCTTGCCTAATTAATGCAACTAAAGCATATAACTAATCATATCTGGTCTTTCGTTATAAACTATTACTTTTGGACACATCTAAACAAGATACTTGCGTTCTAAAAGAAATCAGCCCTCTTTCAAAATAAGAAATTTTTGCTAGTTTTACAGAGAAATTCCAATCTTTTAAATGGGAAAACATAGTTTAGTATTTTCAACTTATTCTAAAGGAAACTTTGCAGTTGAGAATGTCTAAACCTAACACATACTCCAGTAAAAGAATTGCCACGAACTTTTGCAAACTGCACTTATAAGGGATTTCAACCGAGGTAAAAGTCTGAGAAACAACAGATCCGCTTCATTTCCTAATGAATCCCTGAACTGGGTGTTACGAGATCCTAACTTCCAACCATCCTTACTTAAGGAAGATGAGGAAGATACATTTAAATTCCTCCAATGATTATTTGATTTAATTACGAAAAATCCCTCTGGAAAATCAGATTTAAGTCCAGATATCCCAAAATCCGAATCCGAGAGTCATAAACGATTTTACGATTGCTCTCGAGACTTATTGAGCAAGAGGACTGCATTCAGAACAACTTCGCCTTTTTTAATGACAAGATTGCTATTAATTAACTGCTGTTTTATTGCTGAATTTCACAGCTATAATTTTGAAACTCAATTTCCCAATTCTTTCGGAAGTTGATACTTTAGTTTTAATTCTGGTGGATTTTATAAGCGATTGGTTGATTGATTAATTGTGTTCAATTAATTTTAGAAACCGAATTCAGGATTTTACTACAACAAAATTACATAATATTAAGTAAAGCAAATATTATTTCTAAACAAATACATTATTGCTATTATTTTTGGGGGAGAAAACAAATCGTAATGTTATCTGCAGCTGTAAATCAGTATCATACCCCTAAAATTAAATTTAAAGAAAATATTTCATTCTATCTATGCAAGAATTCTTTTTTTAATAGAAGTTGTGCTAATTTTCGCAGCTATTCCTCAAACACTAAGAAGTGTACACTTATTAGGAAAGTAAGAGAACAAAGAAAACGGTAGTCTGCTTGTGAACATTTTTGTTATCTGCAGTAGCAGGATTCCTATTCTAGGATATAGTATAATGTAAATATATTACATTCTGAAAAACAATAAAATGAAATTTTTTGACAAATTTCATACTATGTGTGATATCTATAGTTTATGCTTGAGTATATAATTCTCATTTTTAACAGCTGCTTGCAAAAAATGATTCAGAATTTTTAAACTGAATTTTCTCAAGAAAAATTATCTTATATGTTTCTTAAGATTTTGACTTGTGTACTAGAAATATAAAAAAAATCGGTACTTACGTATTAGTCCGTCGATCTTTATCGCCAAATTTGAAGGCGTCGTCAATGAGTTGCTAAATCGCCAATAATGGCAAAAAACCGCCATTATTTAAAAAAATTGTCCGCCATTTTGTTGGTTTAATTGGCTTCGGCGATTTATCACCAAATTTGAATCCGTCGCCAATGAGTTACTAAGCCGTTGGCGTCGATGGTCTAATACGTAAGTACCAAAATATCTAAGGATTTGTGTTGTGAAATTAAAAACAGGTAGTTTTTTTTTATTTATTTGGTAAGTATTAAGCAATACTGCGTATTAAACACTTTTATTCGTGATTCAAAATCATTTCAATCCATAACATCACGATGAAGATTTAATCACAACAGCTGGTATATACGCTTTTTTAACTCATTCATACTTTTAAAGCATCTGTTTCAACTTTAGTATTTTAAATATAAAGTAAAAACTCCAATCTAAAAATGCTACAGATCATTTTCTGGAAGAAAAAAACAATTCAGACTCAGCGTTTGAGGCTCGGTTTCATGAATTTGAATGAAAAACTCCCTCTAAAAATCGATAGAAACGGTAGCCTTAAATAACATGAAAAGGAGAGAAAATCTCCCATGTTACATATCAATAAGGCATGCCGTCTCTTCACCCAGAGATATCCTCTAAGTGTTGTTGGAGATAGGTTTGGGCCAGATGCAGCCCCACTGCGATACAGGCTATTAGTACTGTCAGCCTAGCGGGGTCGCCCCATTCGGCTTCGAAATTTACGAGTGCAGCCTCATACTGAGACAGGTAAGCAGGCCACGGATACAATAGATAAACCCTCCCCCCCAAGCAGCTGTCCGGGTTTCCGCCTCATTTTGGAAGTATCTCTCGCTTTAGATAAACAGAAACTTATTGGAGCACGGTGATAGCTAAATTGTCTCATTAGACGGTATTCGACGGAATATTTAGAAATTTACTTTCTCAGCCCAACACCATGACGCGATGTAATTCCTTGTCAAACTCTTACATGGATTTCCATCTTCTGTTACTTCATGCGAACGAAAAATATAAATTTTATCGAATCAAAAAAAAAAAAAAAAGTTTTCCGTTACCTTTTGTGAACAAAAAGAAAGGGAGATTCTGCAGATTTTTTTTGAATGCTTAATATTGTTCAGTAAGAATTTTAAAGTATTCGTATTGGTTTCTATCTTCTTCCATTTCATATGGCATATAAGAAGAACTTGATATATATATATATATATATATATATATATATATATATATAATCTAGAATCTGTATATTGTGATGCAATATACCAATCTGGTGACACAGAATAATATCATTTAAAGTGTTTCTTAGGGTTTATGAACTTAGAACTATATTTTTTTTAAAAAAAAAGATGATCATTTAAGAATGAATAAATAAAGAATAATAGTAACAAACAATAGAACGAATAGTGAATAATAGTATTTAGCACGCAATGCTAAAAAGTCTTTGATAATTATTTCTTTTTTCTTATGAAATCAAAGATAGGATATTGATTGTATGATGAATTATATTATTTAAAGACTTCTATAGTATTTTAAAGCGTTTGACTGCTTTAAAAAGTGGGATATCCTTTAAGCACAAATAAATAACGAGTAATTATAAAAGAAGAAGAAAAAAGCAGCTCTTGAATTTTTTTTTACTGATTAATAAATGCCAAAAAATGAACATCGATTTCTGTTTTTTGCTAGAAACAGCTTTGAGGACTCTTGAAATCACTAGATTCTTTATATTATGACGAGCAAAAGATTCTAGTAAAACAAAGTAATATTACTTGGGCCTTCTGTCAGGTTGTAGCATTGCGTGCTAAAGAAAACTGGATAAACAATTTAACACAAGATATTCATATCCAGTTTCATTTGTTAAACTGTCTTTATAGATGCCCCAAAAGAACAGTGGCTAAATTGGACAGAATGATGAATGCTTCAGCAAATTGGTGTACAAAAAACAATTGTTATTATACTTGGAAATCGGAAGTGTTCAAGATAAACCTTAGAAAGTGATGCAAAAGGATGCAATCTACATTGAACGAAACATTTTCTTCAGAGTATTACTTTTTTTCAGAATTTATTTGCAGGTTTTTGCAACCGAAATCTGAAAGGTTTTGTTTCTTTTTTTTGTCTGACCATTGTATCATACCGACAAAGCAGTTTCCCTGGAAACAATGAGTCGCTTTTCAAACGTCCTCCTCATACTTGACATTTGCAATTACAAGTCGCTTCAAATAAATATTTTTCTTTTTCTTAAGGTTTCATTGTTTGGAAAAATACAACATTTAACTGAAAGTATGAGTAATCTGTTGGAAACTGATGTCCATGGGTTTTATATTTTAAATCTTAGGACATATTTTGATACTGATAAGGTTTTGAATTTCAGGTAGCTAGTTGCTGTTAACCATTTACCTAAATTTATAATGTGGTAAGATAGAGTACAAAAGAAATGTATTTTAAGAAAGCATTGTTTTAATTCACTTTCAAAGCTTTTATATTTCAGTTATTCTTTGGTTTTTGAGAGCATCACAATTAGTTTAAGAGACTTTTATCCATTCGATATCTTAAAAAAAAAATTTGAACAACTTAAAAGCACAGGGATTTTTTTCTTTTTTGCCAATGAATGGTTGGATTCAATTTATAACGGTATTTGTTTAAAAATAAGAAAATAAAATAAATAAAAAGATGTATTACTGATATTATTTTTGGTCATACTGATATTTCTAATCACGTCAAACTCCCTGTTGCGTTTCTAGAAGGAACCAATTCATTTATTTTTAAAAAATTAAAAATGTGCAGTATGCCCTTTCCTTAAACTAGGAACGCATACGGATTAGTAATTGCATCTTATATATTCAAATAAACGATGTAAATGCAAATAAGCATTCCAACTTAACCACCTCATAGTTGGATTTAAGTTCCTAGTTATATATTCCAATCAGTGTCTTAACTAGACTGACTGACTTTAAAGATATCACAAATTCTTGCGCGTGACTATGGTATATCTTAATTAGATATTATATATTCTCCCTCTTTATATTATTATATGAGTGTTACTATATGAATATTATGAAAATTATATACCTTAGAAAAGGCAAAAGAACTAAACAACACGTTTGAACGTTATCTGAATAAAAATATGTTATCAACAAAAATGTAATGAATAAGTATTTATTATCCATTAAAAGCACCCAGGAGTGTTATTTTATGAATATTATCAAAATTAAGATATTAGAAAGTCATTTGGATTAAATAACACATTTGAAAATTGTCTGAATAAAAAATATGTGACCAATAAATATTTAATGAATAATTGTGTATTATCCATTAAAATTTAAATTAATTTAAAAAGGGCGCTTAGTTATAAAAGGATGATTAATCTAAAAAGGTCTGAGATTTTATTATAATCATATCGGTTTGTTTATAAAGGCATACAAAGAAATTGCATTAAATTACAACCAATTCTCTGTACAAAAGGTCCCATTTGATATTCAGCTCAATGTATCTCTTTATATAAAACTGACTGTTAATCTGTGCATTACATAAACAAGTCTGTAATTTTTGTTCAATTTTAATGAACTTTGGTGCATAAGAAACGCTGAGAAAAATCTCAATAATTAAAATTTCAGTTAATTAAAAAAATAAGCAAAATTTGGATGATTTCATGTAATATTTTTCCAAAATATTATTTCCAAGATCATAAAAGAACTCAACATTTGAATTTTATCCCGTCTTAAAATTCAAAGCATTATATTTGTTACTATTACCATTTTTTTAAAACCAAATTTAATAAATTTCTTTAAAATTTCATTCACAGTTTGTAAAAATGCTGTCTCGAAATTCCAACAGATTTCCACATTTCATTAAATCTTTCCTCTGCCTACTTTTGCCAGTGTCAAAATTAAAATAGGGAATTGTTTTCTCAGGATGTTAACTTCAAAATAGAATTTTTCACATCCACAGATATTTAGGAGTATACACACTTTTAAAAAATAATCTGTAATTATTTACAGCAAATTTATTTTATTAAAATCCTATTTTTAATCTCATGAAATTTTAAATGGATTCTTTCCATATTGGTAGTTTAATAGAGTGAATTGGGCCTCCTGGGTTCGAGTTCCGGTTTGGGAATGTTTGTTCTTCTGTGTACTATCTGTGAGGTGTGTTAATGTGCCCCCCCCCCCTGTAAATAGGGGCTGGGCAAGCAAGTGCGTGTGTGTCATCCTCATATGAGCTAGAAGTCAAACTTCTGTCAGGCAAGTGCCATTAGTCACAATACAGTACAGAAGTCAGACTTCTGCCCTTGGGTGTTCAGGGGTCTATACTCTCAGAAGCTTCTGCACCCCTTTCCTTTACAAAGCGGACACGTCATCATCATTATCATCATCAACAACAGAGTGAATGCCAATATTCTAGTTGGACAAGCTGGTTGCTAAAGTTGACCAAATAAAGTGAATAAATATTGTTTTTATGAAACCTATTTCCGTTCCCAGTTTTTCTCAATCTTTTGATTTTAAAGAGATCAATCAAAGTCAGGTTGATGTTAATATTTAGGAATTTGAAAAATACTTGATTAAAACTAAATGTCCGCTCATCAAAATGGAAATGTTCCAACGCAATATAATGTATTAATTCAATAATATAACAATTCCATTCTTTTTAATTGAATTCTTTATTTTATGTTAAATTTATTATTGTTAGCAATTATTTATAATCTGTTGTATGAAAAGAAGAATAATTTAAAAAGAACTCTTGAAAACTTTCAGCCATACGTTCAAGCAAATTAAATTTTTATTAAACTATACCAAAACAAAACAAGTAATATAAAAAACAATTTTTTAAAATCAATTCCTACATATATTAACAAAGAAAAATTTTATTTTAGTTACTTTTTATTAAATAATTACAATTAATATAAATATGACAGAATAACAATATTAAGCTGCAAAACAGAAATCGAATTTCCGGGCTATTTTCATTCTTCTTTCTATATACAGTGTTTGAACTCGCAGCCCAAGGGGTGCGAATCCAACGCCATATCAACCAGACTATCCCTGTCTGGCAATTACAGTTACTATAAATTATTAATCAGAAAATTGTAATAGCTTTGAATTTTCAACTCCAAGTGAAGATTCAAAGCCAATTCTGACAACGCAAAATGCGTGATTTTTCTACACTAATTGGGGAATGCATTACAGATTAGAAATTTCTAATTTTCTTTATTCTCTTATTTTCATTCAAAAGTACTTCAAAATGAATAGGAAAAATTGATTAATTAACAATGTTTGATTTTAAATGCATCAAACATTATGAAAATAAACAGAATAGTTTAAAATAATCGGCTTCAAACATGCTAAGCCTAACCTCATTAGGGTGAGTAAAAAAACAAACTGAATTCGTTGCTTATTTGGCGACGGGGAAATGATTTTCGGCGAGAAATTTAGTTTTTATTAATTAATATTTGAAAAAGCTGTATTAACATTAAATGTCATCCACTACAAGTTTTAAAAAATTTATTTGAACTTGATTGGATGAATAAAAATTATTTTATTAACGATTGAAAATTTGAACAAAATATATATATTATAGGGAGAGTGTGAGCTAATAGTAGAATGGAATAATAAAAACATTGTTGCCATTTAGAGACATTAAGCATAATAGGATACATAAAATCGAAGATAAATGAATCATAGGAAATGATTTTCACTGCTTTTAAATCTTATTAGTCTACGACATAGAATCAATACAATCAAATTTTAGGTTACGGCAAGTGCAAGCGGAACATTTCAACAGGAATTGCTTTTAAATTATGGATTCTTTAATAACCTGTGCCACTTAAGAAATCTCGATGGCTCGTCACTATCACTTACATGATGATGATCCTCATCGTTTACAATTTATAAGTCCGTCAACGAGGTAGTGCAGAGTGCAAGGTGGGGATATGAACTAGACCTAAAGCAACATAAAGTAGGTATTCTAAGTTGCTTGAAGGGGAAACAATAACTTCCTCGCCGATCAACGCTACTTTATTTATGAAGGAAAAGCTCCGTTCCAAAGAAGGATAACCATTCAAAATGAACTTTATATCTATTCTGATTCAAAATTTACGTGATGTAGCTGGTAATTGCTGGTAACGATACAGCGAGGCATCAGTACAAGTGCACGTATAGAGATAGGACGATTTATTCATTGGAAGTTCCTTTTTTTTTTTTCTTTTCTTGGCTCTAGAAGATATATTTTCTTAAAAGGTTGAAGATAATTCATTTTAGGGGTTGACTCGCCCACTACCAACCCTATTCTCACACATTTTATTTGTCTACTTTGTAGAAAGAAAATTAAAAAAAATTTCTTTGAAGGGGGGGGGGGAAGGATTTTTTTTAAATGCTCATTATTTTTATTTGGGAATCTTTGTGGTAATGTTTATAATTAACACTAATATTTATTTCCTGTATCTTTGCTTATGTAAATGTACTAAATATGTTAAACGAATTAAATATATTGGAATTCCAAATTTATACCATGAATTTAAGTATTAACACAGAATTAAAAATAAGCAAATGGGGGGATACTAACAACAAATGAAAATAATAAGAAAAGAAAAAAAAAACACATTTTTGTAAAACAAACTATTTTTTGACTATTAAACAGACTATTTTTGTAAAAAATAGTCTGTTTAGTCCGTAGTAATGCATAGTATATTCTCGCAAAAACCTATAAGAATAAGTAAATAACTTTAAAAAAATCATCGCTTACTGTAAAATAATAAAGCTCTTTTTTCAGAGGGTTTGACATTTTAAAAATTTCCCAGAAATTCTTAGGCTATGAAAGTGCACAATGTTATGTTTAAAATCTTATATACACATATATATATATATATATATATATATATATATATATATATATATATAAACCAAATCAGATGTATATAAGTACTATTTCAATTTTTTTTAGAATTATAAAATTTCTGTTTCAAAATTTTGTAGATTTTGTGAATGCATTATAATGCTTAAAAAGCAATACCAATCATAATTTTCTAAACGAAAGACAAAGTTTTGCAATGAATAATTAACAGTTCTCTTTTCTCCCCCCCCCCCCTCATTTGAGGATTTTTTAATACCATGTGTGGAAGTTCCCCCCCTCCCCAGAAATATTCGTTACTGTTTGCGAAAAATTCCTCCTTTTATTACTTGCTTCACTAAAATTTGGAAAAATAAGATAAATGGTGTTATTTGTTAACTGGCGATTATTTCAAAATGGTATTAAATGTCGTAAATTCTCCAACTGGAAGAGAGACAAAGAGAAAGAGGAGAAAAAAAAAAGCTTTTCCGAAGCATTTCTGAACTTAACATTTCTGTGACAAAATTTAATTTTTCTTAAAAAAAATATGATATTGTCACCTTTCTCTCAATAAAAGAGAAGTTTTTACAACATTTTCTCCACTTCAGCGACTATTCTTATCTTTGAGCGGCAACTGAGCTTTTTTTGTGAGTGAAATTGACGTATTTGCTGTCTGGACAGGATTAAAGGAAAACAACACCTGTCGGATAATTTATGATGCTTTCGCATTAACTACTGTTTCAAATAAAAGTTATTACGAGAAATCTCGTGAAAAGATTCCCTTTTTAAGAGACAATTTTGTAACAGCTTTACATTTTTACACTTTCAGAAATTTGCGAAGTCAATATGATGGTAGAAGTTCAACAATCTCGACCTCTAGATCCAGAACATCTCCATCAGAGTGAGATGACAAATTTACTCGAGTTTCATCATTGATGATGAAACAATCTAATCTACCTTGAAAAAAAAACAGAGCATTCTTCATTGTTATTTCGGAGGGATATTCGAGATGAGACATCGGCAGGATTTCAATTGATTGCAATCAGGATCCTTTCTTAATCCGAACGTCAATCAAAAACTTTCCTGGAGATATTTCAGATTAACGAGTGAGCGCTATAAATCAGGGAAGAAAAGAAAGTTTCCAATTCTTCCTGACTTGGATTTCTTAGAAATCATAAAAACTACTAAAAATAAAACCCGCTTGTTTAAAATGTTATTCTTCATCTTATATCGCTATAAATAAGTTAAGACGAAGTTTCTAGATGATCAGTTTCAAAGAAGGTTCGAATTGGTCTTAAAACCACTATCAAAAATTTGTTCATGTCTGAAATCATTGAAATGAAGAATGTTATTGAGAAATTACTGAAACGTTTTAGAACTTTACTCTCTTTAATAGGAAATCGGCAATTTCGCGGATACTAGATTCTTGTGAAAGTTAAGCTTTTTCTAATGTACATGGTTGTTTTTAACAAGACTTCATTTACGAACCCTGGACATAGCGTAGAATAGACGTTTAAAATAATTAATTTTTACTCTGAAATATATAGCTGCAAAAACCATGAGAACAGGCTAAAATGCGTTGTTCGATCGAAAGTGAATTTAACAACATCAATGTTATTCCAGTTATAAGATTTATTTTAAGTGAAATGAGATTGTACAACAATGAGGAGATAATTGTCAGAATGTGACTTTGTGAATACTTGAAGCAATTATTGAACATAGGATGTTACTTTTGTTCAGTGACAGATTTCAAAACAGATGTTACCCATCATGAATTATTGACTAGCTTGTACCGAAAGTTTTGTATAACCAAACCATTGACACACACACACACGCACCACAACTCAAAGGCTGGAAAATCTTTTTTTTTCCCTTCAAATAAATGCATAAATAATTTTTTAGGGTAAAAATTGCTCGCACCAAACTGCTTTGAAGCTTTCAAAAATTTTCTAGATAGAAGGAAGAAATTAAAGGAGCTCGAATGGATTTGATTCAGTGAACTATAAATACCAATTTAGTGAACTATAAATACAAATTTACATACAGTTTTTGCTATTTCTTTAGAAGTATATGGAATTTTTTCAAATTATGTTGCAGTATAGCGTGTATTTTTTTCATTGACAAAACATTTTTGGTTTTTAATATTAGACAAATATATTATTATTATACGTTTTTGACTTTTATTATATACAGCTGAACTTCTTTCAAGTTTGTAAAAAATGGAATTTTGCAATCAATATTTTGCTCACTTCTAGATGTGCTAGAGTTCTGAAACTTTATGTATTTGTGACCTTCTGATTGCAATGAAGTATCTTAATATCTTCAAAACTTAATTATAAGGGGATAAAATAAGGTTAATTACAATTTGATTGAAAGTAAATGGAGGGCATCATATAGTCTAAGAAAAATGTAATTTTATCCTTCCATAATTTTTAAAATAATTTATGAAAAAAAATTTAAAACTTAAATGCAAAATAAATAAATAATGATCATTAAAATTGTTTTCAAAATCACACGCTAATTATAGTAGGAAAAAATAGAAAGGTATATTTTTTTTATCAGAAATATGGGCGTTTGAAAACATATAAGAATAAAATGATGTAATTAGTGCTACAAAAATTCAGCCACAATAAATAAAATTAGAAAGAATATTTTTTTTGGACTCATTAAAAATTAATATAGCTTCAATGCAAATTGTTTAAACTTCAAATTTGTTGAAAATATATCCATCAACATTTTATCCTTATATGATTCTGCTTTAACACCCATAATTTCGATGCAATTAATAATTCTATTTAATAAAATACAACAAAAAAATCTTTAAAATTGTTTTTATTAGTTTATGAATGTAATAGAATAATTTCCTGGTTTTTCACTTAAGGAAAAACATTTTCTAAGAATTAAGATGTGAATCTAAAAAATTTAACCAAGAATCTTGGACATTACTTTTTTTCTGTAGATACACAAAACAGATATAAAACGTAGCTGATATGGACATGCATCGATATTATAGGCACAACGTATTAAAATGCCCTTTCCAAATGATTCTTCATTACCTTACTCATCAATACTTTATTCTAATGTGGTTCTACGTATCATAATGCTCATCATATGTTTGCACTAGCATTTTCACTTCTAAATCTTGCACCATAAAACCCTACCTAATATGCGCACATCCGAAAGATAACAGAAAATAAGTTTAAAATTCGAAAATAAAAAAAAAATACGATGATTTTTTTTCGTATAAAATAAAATAAAAATTCGAAAAATAATAGATGAAAAGAAATTTTTTAACTGAAGTTGCTTCTGCAACTTAGTGTCTAGAGAGCAAATGCTTTTCACTCATTGTACGAGACGAGTAAAGTGATACATCAATCCCAGCAACGCACACCCTATGGGAAAATGTCCACTTATTGTCTGAAGGAGACTACTGGGGGTGAAACGTTGCTTCCTTTGAAGGCATTGTATTATTTCCGTCTTTGATGGGTATCTGTACAGCTGAAAGGCGAATATTTCGACTTTTCACTGAGACTAACAGTCTATTAGCTATTGTAACTACTAGGCATTTGTGCTCAAAGGGAAGGGGAATCGGACACTTGACAGATCGTTTAACACTTTTTTGCTTCTAGGTTCTGTTTTGTTGCATTCGAACAGGATTCGATTGAGTGTTCCGAGAAATGTCTCCCCTTCTTTAGTTTACGTAACTTTGACAAATTATCTGGGTGGGAGGTCAACTATGTCCTCTTCTTCTGAGCAAAAAGGAGAATGTTTTGAGAGATCCCGTTACCATTTTCTTCCGGGTGCTGTAGGGTAGGGCGTTGAAGATTCGTTTTACAGACAGCTTGGGAAAGGAAGAGTGAAAATCTTCCCAAAGAATGGAGGGGCCAAGCCTCCAGAACGAATACCATTGCTGGTCAGTGCGATAACATTTCGAGAAAAATACCCGGAAAACACAAAAGCTTAATCGGGCACATTCAAATCAAGAGTTTGGACAAATCTACACGACTTCCTCATCACAGAGCTTAAAATTTTCGTGCGTATTTAAAGATTGCATGAATAAGTGACCACTCAGCAAGTAAAAATGTATTAAAAGGTGTCATTTCAGTTTAATCATTAATTTATTTTTATAATTATATTCAAATCTATATATCGAGCAAGAAGATTTCAGGAGGAGGTATTCTACTTATAGAAATGTTAATAAAACCAACTAAGTATTCCTCAATTTTCATCAATTTCTTACTGAAAAAATTTTGCTTGTTCAGTTTTAAGGGTTAAAGAAAATTCGAAAGAATTAAATAATGTAAGAAAAATATTTTTTTTAAATAAAATTATAAATAATAATAATAATAAATTAAGTGTTAATACTATACATGACGATTTTTTTATTTTTTTGCCGAACTCATGTCAATTTCTTTCTATATACTAAAACTATTTTTCTTAGGAAAATCCGAGATCCTCCCCCCCAAAAAAAAAAAATCCCTGTAATACATTGATTTTCGTTCTACAAAATTTCGATTAATTGTAGTTTTATTTGTATTTGTGAAATAATAGCTAACAGTTTAACACAATTGATAAAGATGAAATGCTTTACTATATTTCAAAAAGTGTTAATAAAAAAATATATATAGTCATAGTTCCCCACCCACCAGTCCCATATGATAATATATAAATAGTTCTAATTCTTGTGAGGCTGAGATTCAGAATGAAAATTAACGAGTGCCTTATCAAAGCTTTATAATATTTTGCGGATTATTATTGATGAATGTGAATCTTTTCTATAAATTAGAATGAGATACAAACTTTTGCTTAACCATATGTAGATATTATGAAGCAGAGAACATGCCTGAGAATGCATTCTAGTTCAATTAAAGGTATATAGATTCTTAGCGAAGTTATTTCATTTTGATTCTTTATACAATTCCATCAAAATTCAGATCCAAGTTAATACTAAGTCTAACAACAGAATACAGAATATCTGTTTATGTAGGCTAAATCTTGTCTGTTAAAGGCTATTCGCAGAAACGGCATTCTTTAAAATAAACCTCGAAATTTGCCCCACTAAGTCTGATTCTTTTAAAAGATCTCCCCCCCCTTCTTCAGTCGATTAGTGCATTGAGAATCACGACGGAACGTCTGTCCTCCGCTTCAAAGACCCTAGACAGGTGTCGGTTCTTCAAAGAATGCACCTGCCTATGCATACCAATAGTGGGAAGAAAGAAAACAAAAGTAGACGGAGACAAGGACAAAACGAAAAGAAAATCGAATCATTAAGGCAACTAGCAACATTGTTTGACGGATTTTGTTCTTGTGAAGTCGTATATGTAAAATTGTTATGAAGCCTCTTTCCCTACTTAATGTTATATATCCACAGTTGTCTTAGTAGCACTGTGATGGGGATCGAGTAAATTTTGAGACCCCCTCAGGAACGAGGCGCTCCCCTCTAGAACTTGGGCAAAAATCCCCTACTGTTTTGAAGCAGTCACACATAATAAAGAAAAGGCTCTGAGGCAAAAAGTGTTTCGTTGCCCTCTATGGTTTCTTAAGAAGAATGCCTCTGAAAGTAAGGGGTGCCCAGTAGCTGTGAGATAAGAAAGGCAACTAAGTAGATGTTAAAGATTAAACTTATCCCCCCAAAAAAGTGAACTTTAAAAGTTCGTTAATGGAACCGAATACAAGAAAGAGAAAGCATACGCTTGAACCTGATCTAGATAGTTCGTGATCCGGACAATTGGTTAATTGATGAGCAAAAAAGTTACATGAGGGAAAAAAACTGTTTTACATTTGATATGTTTTTAAGAAGTATTAAAATACCATTGTGTAGAAACCAGATATTTTGTTTTGTTTTTTCCTTCAAAAAATTCTGTTTTTAGATTTTCCTCCCGTCTCAAAACAATGTGGAAAATTGGTAATACGGATATGTGAAGTTCTTTTCTGTTTGAAATTGTAAATTATATATTAATTATTATAAGGTGAAAATATATTTTTGTATATAACAGTCACGTGTACGTAGTTTTTCATTCCATTATTTGTATTCAGGACGTTCATTCTTATCTTAAAGTTCAATAGCTAATTTCTAAACCTTTAGAGACAGATATATATTTCCAGTTGGAAAAATGCTTTAAACGAAGGGAGCAACTATATTTTGTATTGTTTGAATCAAAAAGAATATATCTCAAAAACTTACAAACAACTAATTTTTTTTATATAGCCTCTCTGGTATTATCAGTCATAATAAACATTCTTGACATTGTAGAATTTTAATAAAACACACACACACACACATTCATTAGGAACTAAAATTGATCGATGTATGAACAATTCGAAATCTATATTTAAAATGAATTTTGCATTTGAATCTGAGGCTTCGAGAAATATCTTTTAGTATCATTCCATATTTATTAGAAACAATATAAATTATTTTTACATAAAAAAATGTTTACATCGTTTGAAAATTTAAATTATTTATTTTTCTGTTATTAAACTTTTTTAATGCTTTTAATAAAGTAGCTTTTGCTCTTATTTCATTTAATTTGAACAATTTATCAGTATTTATGAACATGTGGAATATCCATGAATACTTTTCAACTGAATATATAAGAAAATAGGAAAATAATAATGGCATTATTTTCGTTTTTCAAATTGTTTCCGAAAATAAATAAGTATACGATGGCTATTTAAGTTTAACAGCTATAGCACGTTTATAGCTCTTAACTTTAATTACAAAATAATGTGAATTTTTTTTTCTTTCTCCATTCTTACTGATTTAAGTCCAGTTTGTGACCACCAAAAACATTAAAGAAGCTTCATAGGCTAGAATGTAAGTCCCTCCGCAAGATTGCTAAAGTGCAATAGTACTACAGAAATTCCCGTTACGAACGGACTGATCCCATGAACTGTAAAAGATCTGGAATTATTGTTTTGCTTTAATCTTTTTTAACACAAATACTGTGACCTCAACTTGATCGGTTTATCAACATACATGAACATGTTACTTTTCTCTTGAATGAATATTTCGCTCATATTCTGATTCTTCACTTTTTTTTTCCTTTTCAGATCTACAATCGAAACGTGCTTATCGAACTCCTCTCATGAGAGTGATTCACATGAAAAGCAAAACAAAATGGAAAAGCTGACTAATTTAAAGAGTCATGTTTTGAAGAATTAGAGGCGAGGAGATACAGTGATGTTACATGCTGATTTGACTAATGTACTTGGAAAAAGTTTTGACCGAATACTATTGCCGAACGGACCCCGAGGAGTAGGAGCAAGTGTCTGTAGAGTTTTAATTGACGGGGTTATGTCTCTGGATAAGATTAAGGAGCTAAAAATGGATCGCAACGACGATGGAAGGAAGAACACATTCACATTAGATGGTGAAAGAACACATTCACATTAGATGGTGGAAGAACACATTCACATTAGATGGTGGAAGAACGCATTGACATTATATGGTGGAAGAACACATTCAAAACTAGCAAAATGTTGATGGAGCTTCATTTTGTGTCACAGCAAAGAGCTGCTAAGAATATTTGGTCTGGTGAGAAGGAAATAACAGATTCTATAGAGCAACAAAGTTCCAATGAAATAAGATTGATAGAAAACGTGAGAGATGATTGCATCGTACGTGGAGAAGCATCCCCCTAATAAGGCGTTACTTATGCTGACTACAAACTCATTTAATGATAATGCTTTATCTCATTTTCGACAAATGTTGAACTGTAGACAAAGAAAAATATTTTTAGATAATTTTCTTCTTAAAGCATGTATTATACATAATAAATTACATTATTTAAATTTTTTTGAGTATGCTTTTAGTAACGATATAATTTGTTCTATTATACATGGATTCCTACGGAAAAAAAATTGTTTCGCTTAACGGGTGTTTCGCATTATGAGAAAGATTTAGAAACGAATTATAGTCGCTAAGCGAAGTTCCAATATCTAAAATATGTTTCTTCCCAATACTTAAAAATTTCCTCCTCTTGAAATTTATGCATATATCTATCGGTTTACAATCTAATTATTGGGCCACAGTAAAAACAAATACCTTGTATATGAAATTGAATGTCCATTTGTTTATTTGAACCTTATACAATTCTAAACGCCTTCATACAATCAAACAAAATGTGAAAACATTTTTCGTAGCACTTTGAAGCACTAAACTGTGTCTGTTTGCATGATTTGTACTTTTTTTTTCTCCATAACAATCGAACCTATCATTTTATGAAGTATATTTTTAGACCATCTTAAAATAAAATAAAATAAAACTAATTTTTAAACGAGGTAAATTTTACTTTTAAATATTTATTTCTCTAATTTTGATTGATTTTTCTCATTTTTTGTGCATTAACTCAATTTAAGTTGGAGTTTTGGGTTCTAAAATATTTTAAGGAATTCTATATAAAAATTTAAAAACTGTAAGACGTAAAATTATATTTATTTTGATTTTTCTTACATATAAAGGGTGTTCCAAAATTAACAGAGGATTTGAATTTGCCACCATAAGTGCAGTAAAGCTTTGGCAATCTTTAACAGCTGATTGGGTTAAAAAAGCAGCAGGGGTACTAAAAAAGTTAGAACAATATTTCGAAAATAATGAAAGTCTGGCCTTCGCAGCTCAAAAATTTGGGAATCGGCAACCTAGATCGTGTGGCTTAACTCCGTTGGATTTTTTTATGAAGTTGTTTGAAGACAAAGATCTATGCCCACAAGCACGTGTGCATTGAAGGAGGAAATGCAATGCTGCATCAACAAAATGCAACCGCATTTATGCAAAATAGTATTGGAAAATTTCGACAAAAAGTACGTATGTGCCAACAAATCGGGTTAGGGTCTTTGTCCTATGAATTATTCTATATATACACCTAAGCTGTGTATCTTTCACTTAAATAAAAATAAAGAAAATAAACTGTTTTTTATTAAATTCAAATCTTGCGTTAACACGTTGTTTTATCGCTTAACGCCCCATTTTCACTAACCCTGAATAATCAGCTGTCAAAGGATTTATTTAATAGGGTTGCGAAAACTTCACTGCACGAATCGTGTCAAATTAAATCTTGCCTTCATTCTGGTAAGATTCACATCCTTTATGTAAGAAAAAGTAAAACATACATTAACTATAAAATATAATACATAATAACTATAAAAAAATTATTACACTGAATTTGTTGAGGCAGGTTACAGCTCCTCCAGCGGTAAAATAAGGAAGTTGTAAAATTGAACAGCAATACAAAAAGCAACAACCCGAGAACAAAACAAAGGAGACTAGTCAAACAAAATAGTTAGAATAATATACGCTATATCTTAATAAAAACAGGAAAAGGTTTCAGAGAATTATTTGTAAAATTTGCAGACATCTGAGATTAAAATCTAGAATTTTTCGAGCCTTAATAAAGGGATCATGTTAAAATTCAAAAATGTATTCTCCTGCATTATCATAAAGTTTTTCAGAGTTAAACGACGACAAAATGAAACTAAAGCAACAAAAATTATAAAAATAATTTTGAAAAAACACTCCGAGGGGGGCAGAACTTTGGATTTATACTTTTGAAAAATCCTTATTTTGCCGATAGGGACTTGTCTCAATAAATTCAGCTAGTCTTTATAATATAATTATACGTCACTTCCATAGCTACACGAGACTCCGTTTTGAATTTATATGATTAATAGGACTTGACCGACTACACTGTATATCTAGTTTAAGATCATTATATTCAAAGCTTTTCGAAAAATTCTGTACATTTTTTGGTCTTTAAGCAATTCAGAAAATTTGGCTTTCATTTTATCTCAATATTGAAACAAAAAGACGTATTAAATGGGGATTTATTTTCGAATTTCTGAATAATGTATTTTAAAATTATTTTTATATGCTAATATATTTATACAAGTCTGATTTATTTCAAGTAAAAAAATATATTTTTTAAATATTTAAAACATTAGAATAAAACATTCTGAATTCATAGCATATAAAAAAAATGTACAACAAATATAAAATTTTGATCCCATAGAATATTTTAAATCTGATTACGACCGATGAACAGGAAATAAGTTCTAATTTTAAGAGAATCTCATAAAAAACTGTGATGGCAAATTCTTTTATCAAGGAAATGTAATTATTGTAAATAGCTATTTATAATAAAGGAAAATCCCTGAAAATTCTGATCAAAAGTAAATATTTTTTTACATAAAATATAAGGACATTATTTACTATTATTCCCATCTAAACTATGCATATTCAAGGATTTGAAAAGGTAGGAAAATGCACGATCAAGACCCGTTGGCCATACATCTTGTCCGAATCAATCTAAAGTTTTGGCATCCATTCAAAGATACCGTCACTTTTAGTAAAGTCTGAAATGCACATAGAATTCCCACGTACATTTCCATAGCGTCACCAACCACACCTGTTTACTTGTACCGCCATTATTCACTTGTTCATCTATGTACCGTATTTGGAACACATCCTGAAAAGCAATCAGCTTACCTTTCCCACCTGTGGGGATTAGCTGAACAAAAACGTAGGTTGCAAAATTGAATATCATTGCAGCTATGATCAAGTGACAAAAAATAATGCGGATAAGATTGCTTATTTTTACAAAATTCCTTAAAAATAACGAAGAAAAGGTAATTCTTCCTATTGACGTTGTCTTTAAAATGTACTAACTTTGAAAATTCGGCTTCTTTTATAAAGCATTTGATACCATTTTGAACACAATTTTACTATTTTGGTTTCCATATTCTGTAATTAAACTATTACCTTTAGAACACAAGAAAAAACCAGCAGCACTATTTTTTCTCAACTATCACGTTTACAGGGCCCGACTAAGGCAGGGGAATACGGGGCAGCTGGACCTATACGGCATACCCTGGAACTCCACATAAGTGGGGCCCCCATATCAAATAGAAATCTTAGTTTACGTTTCCTTCTTTAATGAATGTTCTTCATTATTAAAATAGTAAAGCAGAGGGGGTCTCAAAAAAGTTGTTGCCCCTAGCCCTGCTCCTTTATTTAGAAAATATTACTTTTCTTTCAATTCTTATAAAAACCTGTACTCTTTGAAGGCATCGTGGAGGTTGGAAAGGCAAGGGAGGTGGTAAAAACTAGGAAAATCGCAGCTATTCCTCCATTCCCACCTTACTGAGCTTGAGATAAGTCAATAGGATAATAATTAGGTATCAATTAATAAGGTTTCATTAAATAAGGTAACCAAATGCATGAAATGCTCTTCTGCAAAGTGTAATAATTAAAAAAATATATATAGCAATTAAATTTTTATACGGTCCCAAAGTGAAAAAACCCGACGAATAAAATATTTCGCTTACACTTATTATAAGAAACAACCTTTCATACTTCTTTCTGTAAAATTTTCTCAGATATTAAAATGACTTAACCCATTTTTCTAATATTCTGAACAGTGTTTGAGTGAATCTTCCGTTGCAATTATCAGCGATAAAATGCTTATTAAAAAGATAATTAAAATTACGGAATCAGAAAATAAAAGCGCGTTCTTCGACATCTGTAAAAAGTTGCATTCTTTTAAACAAATCTTGAGCATTTACAATCCAATTCATCATTTATGATATAAAGGTAAGCCTTTTGATTTTGCTAACAAAGATCTACATGTCTGTACTGCCAATGGGAATTCTTTACTTAGTTCAGGCATAATACTAATTAAAACTTATTGAATATATCAATAACTATTCAGTATACTATTGTATAAAATGAGGTTAACCAAAGAGTTTCAGAAACCGTCACACTATATTTATAGAAAATTGCAACCGATGATGAGCCTTCTGTGTGAGTAATGGATTTTTACCGCTCCAAAAGTGATCATTTTGAAGAAATGATTCGTTTTCGATAAAAGTGGTATTCGTCTAACAAACTACACTTTCAGAAAAGAAGGATTTCATTTTGTTTCCGTCAATATTGTCCAATTGTGAAATTCTAGATGTCTATCGTGTAACTGTTATAACAATTAATTGATTCCCCGTTTCATTGCAGCGGATGAGCATGTTCCTATCAATTAAGTTTAATTATCTGATAATTTTGAAGTCATATTTATTTCTAAATTATAGCTAGCATACTGTTTAAACTAATTATCAGAAGGTTACTTAAGAATTTATATTTCAGGAGAATAATGTTTATATTATTCTTAAGTTGTAAGTAAAATGAAAATCTTCATAAAATGTCTCCAACCAAGCAATGCGTAGTAATTTTGAAGGAAAAAAAAGTAATTACGAAGTCGCATTTAAAATTAAGGACATAAAGTTACTTAACAGTATTTGGATCAAGCACACTTTAAGTTCAAAAAATAATTTCCTTGAAACCATTTTTTAAAAATTTAATTTTTATGTTGTGGTTAAAATTAAAATGAAACATATTTTGGATTTTTGAGCAATATTAGTGTTGATATCCTTCAAAAGAATTATTACAGGGAAGACATTTGTACACTACTTTAAAATGCAGAAGAGTGCCTAACCAATGCTAATAGTTAATTTCTAATAACTTGTTTAGTTAAATTGTAATAACTTGTTTTTATATATTTTAATCAAGGTCAAGAGGTGAAGAAGTTACATATTTTCCTGGAAATGAAGCTTAAAGGAAACATTTTTATGTACATTAAAAAAAATAACATGGCGAGGTTTCAGTGGCTCTAAGGGAATATTTAAAATTCATAGCTAGCTAATAGCAGCGCTTCTTAATGTTTAATGTTAAATGTTTATTTTTTGCCATTTTCCCTTAAAATTAAAATTCATGATTAGTTGTTCATATATCGCAGCTAAAATTTCAAATGTAGTCTTTATAAAGAAGGTAGTAAACAACTGCTCAAAGCTTTTTCAGACATGGGCCAATTAAATTTGAATTAAAATTACACGCAAACTATGGTTTGCATTTTAATGTATGTAGAATTGAAAATTTTGTCTGATTTTTTAAAGTTGGATTTGTTTAACTTTGCAATTTTAGTATTTTCTTAATCGATTTTCTCTCATTTCTAAACGTGTGTGAGCTATGTAGTTCTATATAGTTGTGGATTTCTGATGACCGTACAATGTTTTAATATTTTCAGAATTTAATTATCAGTTAATCAATCCATTTTGTTTAATTCTGATTCGAAAACGCCATCTGGTCTTGAGTTATAGAGAAGTCTATTATAAGATTCTATACGATTTTAAATGATGAATAATGTAATATTTCAGAGCAGATACAACGGGAAAACTGAAAATGAGAAAGATTTCAAAAAATGCATTTTTATCAGAAAAGTAAAATTCAGAAAATAATTTTTAAATCAAAACATCGCAGGTGAAACTAATTTCGTTCACAAACACACACAATAAAATGAATTAATAAAAAATAAGATCACAAAGGGCATTAAAAAGAAGAAGAAAAAATATTCATTCAGTCAAGTTCAAGTGAATTTTTTAAAACTTATAATGGTTTGTAAACATTTGATGCTAATACAGTTTATTCAAATATGAATTGATTAATTTTTATTAATTAATTAAAAACTAACTTAATTAATAAAAATCATCATTTCCCCGCCGCCAAATAAGTAACGAGTTTAATTTGTTTTTTTTTTCATGTCAATGACGTTAGGCTTAACCTGTTTTAGGCCGATTATTTTAAATTATTCTGTTTATTTTCAAAGTGTTTGATGCATTTAAAATTAAACATTGTTAATTAATCGATTTTTCTGATTCATTTTGAAGTACTTTCGAATTAAATTAATACAGAATAAAGAAAATTAGAAATTTCTAATCTGTATTGCGTTATCCCAACTAATGAAGAAAATGCACGTATTTTCACAATTGGGTTTGAATCCTAAATACCATGAAAATACAATGCAAGCATAATTTTTTGATCAATTATTTATAGTAACTGTACTTGTTAGGCCAGGATAGCGAGGTTGGTAGGGCGTTGGATTCACAAGCCTTGGGCTGCGAGTTCGAACCTGCCAACCGAAGATTCTCCGTGTATGGTGGACGTTAAATCTGTCGTGATCACAAAGGTCTTCCTGTGGAGTGTAAAACTACTGGTCAGCGAGAATATTTCTCTGTTTCAGATCTAAATTACGATTTCGGATGAATAAAGCAAATGCATGAATGAAGTCCGCCCCTTAAAAAGGGTTTGTTACGTATATGAGCTAGAAGTCAGATTTCTACCCTTGCGTGATAAGGAGTCCATACCCTTAGAAGCTACTGCACCCTTCCTTCCGTTGTAAAGCAGAACATGAGAACAACAACAATTCTAATTATTTTATAAAAAGTAACTGAAATGAATGTGTTCCTAATTACCTAAGTCGGAATTGATTTTTTTTTAAAAAAATGTTTTTATATTACTTGTTTTTGTCATAATTCGCATTTAACCGAAGGTAAAAGAATCTGATGGTAGCCAGAAAGTTTACAATGAAAAAAAATGCAAGAAATGCAATCGAATGGCGAAAGTAATCTGTAGTGCATTACTTTAGGTAATCACACTACATCCACACTCAATAAATAGACAAATAGCGTTGTTAGAGAGATCAAATAAAGAATCCGAATCCAAACGTTGCATCTGTGAACTTACATCATGCTTAAGACGAGTCGTAACTCTAACAAGCAAAAAGAAAAAAGATGTGAAACATATGCTCCTCTATATCAGCATAAAATACATTCATGTCCATAAATTAAAGAAAATTCAGAGTCACGAGGGAGTCGAACTCTAAAATATATATATCATCGGTAAAATGACTACACACATCTTCAAAAATCATATGCCAATTGCAGGAAGTCGCCAGATAACACTGAGAGTCAAAACGACGAGAGCGTAAGAGAGTGATGTTTAAGGATTACAGACAAAGAAGTAAAATTGTTTGCAACCGCTTTATAAGCCTTTCAGGGCAATAACCACATAGTTATGACACAAAGAAGGCATTTGAATGAATTTTTACGTGGTAGAGTCATCGGCTGTCTGGAATGTGGACGTATCCAGCTGGAAGTATCTGAGAAACTTGGAATTGCCCAGAGTGTCATCTCCAGGCTTCGACAACGATTCCAAGATAATGGTAATGTGAGTAGACGTTATTGCACAAACCGCCCCCAAGTTACAACTCCGAAAGAGGACTGGCATTTGGCAGTTACTGCCATAGCTCATTTGGGGAGGAATTATTTTGTGTTCCAGAACTGACCTGCTAACTCAAATCGGAACCGTGACAAGCCAAATTTATCGGGACGTCGTTCTGGAACAACATGTACGGGCGGGGGGGGGTGTTTCTGGCGCCATGGGCACAGAATTCGTGTTTATGGATGGCAACACCCGTTCTCACCGTGCAAAAATCGTACACAAATGCCTTCGATCAGAGATATCAGCCGTATGGACTGGCCAGCATTCTCACCAGAATTGGATCCAGTAGAGCATGTGTGGGACATGCTTGGCTGACGAGTCGCAGCCCGTCAACCACCTCCTACGTGTATACTGGATATTTGGAGAGCATTGCTTGATGAGTGGTGTAATCCGATCAATAATTTGATACTCAGTATGCCTAGGCATTGAACGGACTTTATTGCATCCTCTGGGAGACATACTATATATTAACCATCATACCAACCATGTAATATTGGTTCTGCTGGCGTCCTGGCACGGGCTTAGCACGTTTTCCTTGTTATCTGGGCTTTCCAGGTTTAAGTTAAGTTAAGTTAGGTTAAGTTTCCAGGTTAGGGCATGGTTGTTCTTCTGTGCACTATCTATGAGGTGTGCGAATGTTCTCCCCACCCCCTGTTAAAAGGGACTTCGCATCATCCCTCGGGTGCTCAGGAGTCCATACCCTCATACCTTTTATAAATAGTTGGTGTTTTTTTTTTTTTGTAATTTACTGCAAGAAGCAAAAAATTGCCTTTTTTAAAATGCTATCAAACATATAGCACCATTTTTGCTTTTTACCTTTTGTTTAATGAATAGACTTCACTAATAAGCCACATTTGTTTGCTTCTTATTCTTCCTTTTCCTGAACTTACATTATCCTTAATTTACGGACATGAATGTACTAAGAATTTCTATTCTACACGCAGTGGATATTCGAAAGTTTGTTTGCTCTTTAGTAAACAAGTATACATCGAGCCGGCTTACTGGCACAGAGGTAGAGCGTCTTCCTCATGTTCTGAGAGTCCCAGTTAGGGCATGGTTGTTCTTCTATGTGCTATCTGTGAGATGTGTGACTGTGCCCCCCCTGTAAAAAGTGACTGTGCAAGCGAGTGTGATACGCTACCTTCAGTTTAAAATCTGCTGATGTATCAGCGCGGCTTGTCCATGGTAAGGGCCATAAGTAACAACAACGACAGCATATATCGAAAATATGTTACAGTGTTTCTTA
The DNA here is from genome assembly GCA_026289955.1 of Argiope argentata. Classification (NCBI taxonomy): domain Eukaryota; kingdom Metazoa; phylum Arthropoda; class Arachnida; order Araneae; family Araneidae; genus Argiope; species Argiope argentata. The sequence continues at coordinate 496,290 of JAOUZG010020818.1, forward strand.
AATTAAAACTAAACAAATAACACGTTCTAGAAAAAAACTATAAATTTCAAATAGTTTAATTCTGATTATCTGAAATTTAAAAATAGTGTCTGTATATTTAATTTAAACTATCCAAATGATTTTTTAAAGGAAGCATATTAATAATTTTCTTATGTCGTAACTGGTATACTATATTCATATCTAGATTAGATTTTTCATTTGCAGTATCCTTTAACTGCCAAATTAACTTTCTTGCTAATGTTCAAGTCCTTATATATTTGCTAGAAAGAAGTGAATTTTCTGTATTGTCTGCTGGTAGCAATAACCTTCCAGGGACCTGAAAAATTGTACACGATATTTCTAATATTGTGCACGAACTCTACCGTAAATGTGTTTAAAGCTAACTAGAAAAGAGGAAAAAAGAAAGAATCTTGTGCGAATTCTAACCACAGAAGGATATTCTAAATTAAATTGGTTTGCAAAAATTACCAAATTAACAATTAGTTATGCCTGTCATTCTCTCTTTCCATTAATAAGCTAGAATAATCACGGAAATAATTTTTGTGCGAAGACTTTAACCAAAATTTGTAAGTAATAGCATTTGGCTGAATATCTTTTCTTTATCATTGAATAACTCTTTATTTACTTATTTTATTTCAATTTGCGACAGTAAACGAGAGATCGGGTGAAAATGTTCCCGAACAAAAATGAGATATCGATATTTTTCTCTTAAAACTTGGCTATGATTAAAAGGTTTAAAAAAAATCTTTACTAAAAAAGAGCGAGAAAAGGTTGTTTTTTTAAAAATCTTTCTGACATACTTTTCGATAAAGATGTGATTCCATTTCCCCCGCATAAAATTATGGACCTTGAGTAAAGCCACCAATGTCTGTGTCATTGGCGAATAATAGTTTCGAAATACAGATATCTGGCGTGAATCTACCAGTTTTACTGAATCTGTCGTGTGATCCTTGGCGACTTTCTTATTTGGTCATTAATTATGGGCACACAGTTGATAGTACGCTAAACCGAATAACGTTTGATAATAACACGGCATAGTTAATAATACATTTAATAATAATAACACGGCGTAGTTAATAATACATTTTAATAATAACCAAAAATCGAATTTCTATTTTAGAAGCCTTTCTTACAATCGATTCAAACCAAAGTTTAGACAAACATATAAAATGTCGAAAATGGTTTTTTTTTTTACTAATGAAGATCTGAAATGTTAATACTTGATTTTTTTGATGTTCAATTTTTTTGGCGATTTTAGTACTTTTTATAAACTTCGTCTAAAAAAAATAGGGGAATATTTTTGAATAATTTAATTTCCTTACTTTCAATATTAGTTTTCTTAGACAAATATGCGCATATTTTCCTCGGATTTTGCCTATATTACTATGCGTAAAAGCATTTTCAATGCCAATATTTCTTGCTTTTGTAAATTTCAGTTATGATAGGAAAGAGTTTAGTAGATTTTCTGTTTAGGAAATTCCTGTTTCACTAATTTAATAGAGGGTAATTTTCATTCATATCAGTTACATTAACATCTAAAATTTGTGTTTATTATTTTTTATTTATATAAAATTAAATTTATTCGTAGAAACATTCAAAGGAACGTATCTATCCAATTAGTGTTAAAAAGGTAGAGCATATCGTGGTCAAGGGTTTTCAGTGTTAAAGTATCCCTGAAGAGATTGTTCAGTAAAAAGTTACAGATTCCCTCCATTCCTTTGAATGTAGCGGGGGCTTTGTTTACTTCCGGAAGAGGGCAGGAGTTACACGAAAGGCGCTGACACGTGAGCGGAAAAAAAGCACAGGTGTCCGAAGAACCTGATACCCTAGAGAGTCGGCTAATTAATTCCTACGCTTCATTACCATATGCACCCCATCGTTCCCGGCGGCACTCTTTCTTCTGCCTAGGAACACCTTCTACCCCTGGAGTTGATTCTCAGGTGTACATCAAACTCGGTTTCTTTCTTTTTTTTTCTACGGATTTTAAATCTTCCGAAGGTAAGTCTTCGATTCTATTGTTTTCATTGATAGGAAGAAAAGAAAAAAAAATCTAAGAGACATCGTTGCGAGTTTATTAAGATATTCTCACAAACTTTGAATATGTATTAGGAACATAAATAGAATCATTAAGCTCATTATAACAGTTTGAAAAGAAAAAAAAAACAGTTGTTTTACAGGCTTATGGAACTAAAATATCACGGAAAAACAATTCAAGCTTAGAAAACCAAACATTTGTTATCCTTTCAGTAGACAAACAGTTCACTATAGAAATAGGAATGTAAATCCACTTATAGTCATTCATCAATAGTATAATTTTTGTAGAAATTACTTTGTAAATGATACTTTTTCGATGAATTATAAACACCAGATTATTCGAAAAAGACGAGTTTATCTGTTTTCAGTAAATGAAATGTTAAATAATGTGTTCTTGAGTTTGAAAATTACTTATGAGATGACACGTTGCTTGTATTTTCTGTTGTCTAATTAGAATACATCCAGTTTTATTTCATTTTTAAAGAAAATGTTGAAACAGTTTTCCTTAGTAAAATTCTAATTTTGGAACGAATTTAATGCAATCCAAGCCTCAATACAATTGTAATTTTTGAATTTGAATGTAATGCGAACAAAGGCAGTGATAGCGTGAAGAACAATCTCGATTTCGGAATGGAAGGATAGTTGGCTTGAAACCCAATACTATATAAAACCACAGTAACTGAAATGTTAAATAATGCATTCTCGAGTATATGAAATATACTTACGAAACGATACATTGCTTGCATTTTCTGAGGCATACTTAGAATCTGACCATAAGAAAGCGTCTAGTTTTGCTTCATTTCAGAAGAAGAAAATTCTAACATTTCTAGTAACTTGGAGACAGTCTCGATTTTGGAATGGAAGGATTCTTGACTTGAAACCCGATTCTATATCAGTTTTCAATAATGCAAGTTAAATATAATAGCAGGAATTAAAAGCCGTCATTTTGATTTGGCACATAAAATATCAAAAGAGTGAATTTCATTATTACTGACTATCATGTAATATCAAACTGTTAATCTCATAAAAAACTAATCTAATAAATAAACTTTTTAAAACCAAATGATATATTAAATTCTGTTATTAGACATATTTATTAATTGGAACCTATATACCATATCTGTTTCGTTTCCATATTTAAAGTAGATTAAATTATTTGCAACAGATTCAGAAATAATGACCATATATTTCTGTTGTTATACCAAGATTTTCCACTTTGCATCTATTTTCTAATAGTAGTATAAAGATTTCGTTACAATATATATTAACAACTTTCTTTAAGCCCCTTTCATAAACTTTTTTCTATTGACTGTCGTTTTTTCTTTATTCTTTCTTTCTTTCCACTTTTTATTCATATTATATTAAAATTTTATCTATAGAATTTTACTTTTCAAGATTTCTTTGAGTTAAAGCTAAATATTTCATTGAAAAAATATTTTCTTTATGTTTATCTTTATTTTGATTATTGACCTCCAGATTGGGAAGGAAAATCACTCAGTATGATATTTGAATAAGTTAATAAAATTTACTAGGTTGGCAGCTGGCTTTAATTAGCTAAACTCACTAGGTTTTTGGACCAACTCGGCTTTTGGATTGAAAAATAGAAGCTATTTAGAAACGATACTTCTGATTTAGAGCCGTAATTAGATAATAAGAAAGGTAGCTAAGCTGGTATACCATTCTCTGAAATTTCACTAGCAAGTGAGTACTTAACTAGCTCAATGCCTGAAATTAAATTTTGGTTTAAACGAGTTTTCCATCCGTGATTTCTGAGATTTTGTGGCAACTACGTCTTTTGAATTTCATTAAATTATTCTTCTAAACAAGCAGAAGAGAAATTATGAATAAATGATATTTCTGTCATAAATTTTTAAAACATTTGATGTATAATCATTTGAAAAAAGCACACACACATAAAAGTATCCGTTTTAATTGAGCTCAAAAGTCACATGCTAATCAGCAGGAAAATATAGAAAAAAAATCTGATTTGAATTTTCAGTTAAGGTAAAGGACTTCAAATTTTGAAGAAGAAAAAAACGATGAAGAATTCTAAAATTTATTGTTAGTCTAAAATTGTTCCCACCGTGGATTCTCGTTTTTTAATAGCGCCTACGTACTTCATTTTTCTGGCTTAGTATCTTATCTAGCGTTCATTTATCTTGGAAGGCTTGGCTCTTGCGCCATTAAAACCTAGCTTCCAATAATTTCCTTTTAGTTGCTGGATGAAAGAATAAATAAATAAATAAAAACAAACTTAACATTTTTAGTTTGGATGAATTTAGTAAAAAAATTGGGATTACTAAATTACTATTGTTATTCAAATAATATAACAGGAAGTTTAGTAAATAACAGGATATGGAAAAAATTACGAATCAGCACATAAGAATAAGAAGAATATACTTTGATTCAACAACAACGAAAAAATAATAAGGAACTGGCATATTTAGAAGAACTAGGGGAACACATTAGAGTGATTAGGTTTCATGAGCCTGACAGACAAACACCAACGGCTAGAACTTGCAATGAAATACCCTATTGCAAACATGTTAAGCAGCTGCAAGCTAATGATATTGGCGTTAATGAACATTGTATTACTTAACGATTACAGGAAATTATTAATTGTGATGTTACAGATACAAACACTGGGTGGAAAAATGGCATTGCCGCGATATAGAGATACCATTCAGCGCCCACATTAATCACTAGATTGCTTTTATTCAATGAGTTACCACTTAGTTAATCATATTAATACTTGAACGGAGAAAAAATGGGACCGCATCATTTTCAGGGAAATTTGCTAAACTTTTAATTTGTGAGAAAATACAAATAAATTTAGAAACAAATGAATTAAATAAAATCAACGTAAAGGAATCTAAAGGGTTAACCATTCCAAATATCGTCAATGTAATCTCTACAAGAAAAGGTATTCTAAACCTGGATACTAAAACTATGTAGTTATCATGGATCTTTCAGTAGCTCCCAGTGACTTGTTTGGGAAAACTAGGTCATATGAATATTCATTTCCAAAATAAATCCTACGCCTTATTCAAGAGGATTGCAAATTATATTGTGATGTTATTTATTCTTAATTCGCTTGAAATTAAGAGCTGTTATTTGGGGAAATAAGATTCCAAATGTATTTTGAAGGTCGTACAAGTAATAAAATGTTAGCCATATAACATTATAAAAAATAATGTGTCCTCTGACTGAGTGAAACGCTTTCTTCTTTCACACAGAGTACATACTAATTGATTCTGATAATTGATGACAGACAATACTTGGGTTGCTTCGATTACATTCTTTCTTCGGTTGAAATCCAAAATTCGAAGTCAGGTAAAATGTTTTAAGACTGCTTCAAAAATTTCTAATGCCAAGGAGTGCAATGAGCTGATAGACTGTATAAATGAATATTCATACAATCTAAATAATGGAAAACTTGAGAAAAGGAATTGCCCCGTCATTTAAAAATATAATTCTTTGAGTTATATTTTCCATGTCATGCCCTTGTTGTTAATTTATGATACATCAAGCCAATTACAGAGCCTTCAGAAAAAATGTATGGATTTGGATAAAGAGATACATACAATACATCGAATTCAGTAATGCCAAAATTTGATTTGAAAAAATCTGAATTTTAGAACATTGTTTTTGACTAAATAACTAACATTCTGATTGGACGAATGGTTGGCAGGATCTAGATACAACTCTAATTGCAAACATCTTCTCTTGGTGAGTTTTAGATCCTTTTATAAAAAAAATTGTAAAATTGACAAAGAATTATGCATTTATGTATCATTAAAATTGAATGTGTAAAAACACTCGTATATATCTAGGAAATTGATCATTTTAACTCTCTGATGCCATTGGGGTCACCAGTGATCGAATCTGAGTTTGTGGTAATGCCACGGGAGGTCACGGTAAGTTAAGAGTTACACTCATGCTTGATTTCAAGGTGAAAAAAAAAAACTTTTTTTTAAGGTTCAATAGATGAGTGCATATTACATTCGTCTGTTAAAGATGGTATTTTAATTTAAAAGATCTGGTGTAGATTTGAAAAGATAACTAAAAATTTTTATCTTGAATTATAGCTAACATTTTTTATTTGGAATTATTAAATATAAATCTATTTAAGGATAAAGCCCATTATTTTCTGTGTTTTGATTAACTATTTTTATAATCCTAAAAGGTTAAAAAACCCAGCCAAATCGTAACACTTTGGAAAATATTTCGTCAATGATAATAAAAAATATTAAAAATAGGCGCACTTGTTCAATTCTTGTTTATATAACTACGATTCTTGGATTCGAGGAATTTTAAGCTTTTTCAGAGCCATTTTTTTCTGATAATGGTATGTCAAAAATGTTGTTAGATATATATTAACTGATTATTTATTTTTAAAGCTGTATCATTTACTCAATTTTTTTTAACAAATGTATTATTTGTAACAAATAATTTGATTAATTGATTTAAAAAAATTTACTAAGCATGTTATTTTTAATATGCTTTTATTATACTTTCGTAAATTTTCCGCACAAAAAATTTCCTCTCTAAAAGAAAAAAAATCACATACGCATGTTTAAGAACGAAGAAAACTTACCGAAGAATGAATGTTAAGGTTAAATTCCTTTTTCTATGCAATTTAAGAATGTTTGAAAGACTTCTGTCTGGGTCTATTATGCTTAGGTTGCATCCAATCAATAAGCCTTTTTCAGAAAGTATGTGACAAAACATCTTATTTTTTTCTGCCATGTTTTACCTTGACCAGACACACACCTACAAATGTAATTTTTACTTGAATTGGATTGGTATTAGATTATTGAAAAAATACATTTCCCCGTTTTTTTCTTGTCATAGAATAAACAGTATTCATTATCATCATGTCAGAACATGACGTTGTTTTGGGGATGAGGTTTTTGACGTCAACGAAAATCCATAGGCGAAAAATTGAAATTTTATTATCTGCACGAGTATCTCAAAAAAAAAATCAGCCTTTAATAACGTGTTGCCTTTGCATTTGCAAAAGCTCTGATTAAAAAAATGTTAAATACTACAGCAAATAAAACCTAGAAAAATCTAGTTTTAAGCACGCGATTATATGAAACGAAATAAATGGGAAATGTGATATTTTTTCAAACCATAAGTGAGAGGCAATATTTTTTTTATCGTTTGCAATATTAAAATTAAAATGAATCAAAATATAATATGCACGAGCACTTGGTACTTGACTGTTCAAATCAAGAAATTATGTTCTGACATGATACATTGAATCATTTAATTTCATTTTAATCTTTTTTTTATTCTGCCCTTCTATGCTTTATTATTATCACGAGGCCTAACAAGGAAACAGATATTTTGCCTGTATAATGTTAACTAGATTTTCCTCTCATAATTCGTAATGTGAGTGCACTTTTTTGTGAAAATACAATTGACTTGTTTGCTCAGTTTTAGCTGTTAGTTATCGTTTCGGGGTTAGACATGGTCTTTTCATGATTCCGACTTCCTGGTATGCGGTTTACGCTCCTTATCAGTGACGCAATTAGGGTGCGACAGGCAGAGTAAGTGCCCTGAACACCATTACCAGAAAGAGGAAAACAGAAAAATCAGTTAACTGCATTTACGAGAAATATCGGTTTATTTAACATCTTATTCCTTAAGGCCTAAAAAATTAAGATGGTTTTAATCAAGTGTGGGTTAGCATATAGAATGCAATGTTTTTTACCACTTTGGAGCTGAATGAACCTAGAACTAGGGAGCGGTAGGCAAAGTAAGTGCCATGGACACCATTACCAGAAAGAGGAAAACAGAAAAATCAGTTAGCAGCATTTAAAAGAAATATAGGTTTATTTAACATCTTATTCTTTAAAGTCTAAAAAACTAAGATGGTTTTAATTAAGTGTAGATTTGCATATAGAAGCAATATTTTTTACCACCTGGCAGATAAATGAACCTAGATTTTCCAAAATAAAGATAGAAAAAAGTATAGAGATCTGAAGGCCAAAATCTCATCTGTGAAAAGAAAAAACTCTATAAGCTTCTTTCCAAATATTTGTGTTTCGGTAAGGCGTTGGGGTATGAGAGACCACATTTGAATTTTTTCTAGAAAATTCTGGAATAATTAACTCTCCAGGGTATCTTGGGGGTTGTTACAGTAAACATATAGGCTTCTATATGTTCTACTGAATTCATTACGGGCACTTCTGATGCTGCTGTTTAACAGGAAGAACGTTTATTTCAAAGAGCAGAATTTTTTAAAAAAGGAATAACTATCAATTTATAAAGTTTGTAAGGGTAAAAGAAGCAAAATTTTCGTTTTATAGATGTATTTATATCTATTTCTTAAGATACTAATTTTACTTAGTTTTAGGCTGGAAGTATGAGCAACAATAAATTTTTTTATTCAATTCTTTATTACATTTTGCTTACATGTAGCTTTATAATTAGCTACGTAACTTGGAATTGCTATAACTTTAATTAAATTAATACTTGATCAAAATGACAAATAATTGGAAATTAAATTTCATATTAAAAATTATTCTTTCTAGAATTTTTTTTAATGAAGTGTAAGGGTCTAAATCATTTACTTTATTGGTTATAAAAACATTCTACATATTTTCATTTTGTGTGTAATTAAAATTTATTAATTCAAACAGTTTTACATTTTATTTATTTGTTACTTTTTATAGCCTTTTTCAAATTGCTTCTTCAGTGATTAAGGCTTTCAATACGTAGAAAAACTAAATCCGTTCAATAATAAAACATACATTGTTTACTTTTATGAAATAGATACAACTAATTTCATGGATAAAACAATTGATTGTCGAAGTAGTTTGTCTGAAAAATATAAACCGTTTCTTATTTAATTAGTGAGATGTCATTCCATCTTTATATGCATTTGCTCATAATTACTATTTTAATGCAGTTAAAAAAATATTTAATCAAATTTTGATGAAGCATTTTTTCGCGCTGTATTTATTTCATTACAATTTTTCCGCTATAAAAATGCGCTAAAAAAGTTTAAATGTTTTAGAAAATATGTCAGGAAAGTTTCTTCGCATAAAGTAATTAGTATAAAATCCTTTTATAGTTAATCTGTTATAAAAGAAATTTATTATTCGAATTATTTTAATTCAAAACAATAAAGCAGTTGTAGGAAGTGATGAATTACAATATTATAGTGATTAATGCACCTTCTTAACTTTAAATATACAGATATCTAGAATTGGGAAATTTTTTTAAATCAATAAATTACCAAGAGTTGATTTAAAATAGATTACCGTTATTGACACAGAAAAATCTAATGTAAGACCATATGATTTTTATCATTTACTATATTGAATTGAAATTATGAATTTCATTAAATTTGTTATTTACTATGAACATACTTTATTCTGAATCCTTAACAATTTTTATAATTATGCATTCTTTCTTATCCCAAAGATAGAACACTCGCACTTTTACAGATGCATAATATTATAATTCTTGCTTTTAATTTTTTTAAATCTGTACACACGAGCAATAGGGAAAATATTTTATTATTTAAAGCTGCACTTTTTTGTGATAAATTAGATCTAAGAGAATTTTTTAAAAAAATTCTCACTTTAAATTTATGAAAATATCATTAAAACTATCATTAACTAATACATAATTTTTTTAAGTAATGTGTGAACTATAAGTTTCTTTTGACTTGCTGTTACTTTAGTTTTTTTAGAATACAAACTGTAATTTTTTTAAAAAAATGATGCAAAAAGAGTTGAAATGACGCTAGTGATCGAACAAATGTAAAATGTTAAAGTCCGTTAAATTCTAAATTTAACAACAAACATGAAATGGTGATCACAGACTTGTGGAAAATTTATTAAAAAGCTTGAAAGACCTTAAAGCATTGTAGGTTAGCGGATATATAGTGGAAGACGTTCTCCACTGGTGATGGTGCAGCTGTGAAATAATGTCCACTAATAAACGAGAACAAAATCAGTGAATGAATGGATAATTGAATAATGGTAATAATTTTACAAAGTATGAACTTAGCTTACACTATAATTCAAGTGTCCGTCCCTCCTGTAAAAGCAAAGATAATAGTTGGAATGTGTTTTTACACAAGCAGTACTTTAGTTAAAAATCAAAGCTATCTATCAACTTGAAATAAAGTCATTGATTTAAATTTTCAAATACAATATTTTTTCGAATTGACAACACAAAATGATTGCTGAATATTAAGTGAACTACCTCAGAAAAAATTATGATATTCAATTGTTCCCCACAATACCTTTTTTTAATATTTTTTTTTCTCAGAAGCTAAATTTTTTATATTATTTTTTCCAACAGAATTTTATAGAATAATTATAATTTCTCAGCAACGTTTTATTCAAACACTATTTATCTAGATATATATTGTCTAAATAAATATATTAGAAAAAAATTCTTTTTATTTGAAAATAGAAATCTTAATATTATCATTAATGGATTATTTAACATTAAAAAAATATTGAAGTAAAATAAAGTTCTTAAAAAAATTATTGAATCTTTGAAAAAGACTCATGAAAATAAAACTATGCTATTTGCATAATTATTTATAATTGGCCAGCTTTCAAATTTCTATTATTCAAAGCTTTTGTTTATTTAGCTCAGAAATTTGGTTAACTAATTGCTTTTTATCTTTGTTCATTTCTACTTAAAAATGTTTTTTTATATTTTCTATTAGCAACTGTACCATAATGAAAACACCTTATAAGCTCACGAATTGCTTACTTTATTTTATTTATTCTCCAACTTAAACGATTTATATATATATTTTTCTATTTACAGATATCTATTCTGACTATCTTGTCAGAAAAACTTTATATTATGTTTTAACATTATTTCATCTTATTTCTTGAAATGAACACTTCTAAAATTTCATATATTAAAATTATAAATTTGCTTCAAAAAATCAGCTCAAATAAGCAACGGAGACAATACTTTGATTTCCATTGTTGATTCAAGAAATCAAATTAAATGTGAGTCATACCGGTCGTTATTTTACTACTATATATATCAACAGTTATTTGCCCTTCTTATTTACAAGTAAAACATACTTTGACAATTTCAGAGACTCATAAAATAGTTTTCTTCAAGCTAGTCATACTCTCTGGATAAACGAACAGAAATCAATAACTTAAAATGACAATACGTCCAAACTATCAAATGAAATATTGTTTTTATGAATTTCCCTACCTTTATTCATTAGATATTTTCTGCATGTCATATTAAATAAAAAAGCAACTAAAAAAGAACACATTTTTCTTATCATATTGTAATATTATTTCTTGAGAAAGTTGTTTCCGATGTTATTCTAACTAAATTTAAATTAAATAAAAAAATTTGTCGGTAAAATCGAATTCAAGCCTATTTTTAGTATATAATATATTTTTCTCAATGAAATTAAATAAAAAAAATCTCTTCTTTTTAGCACACAATATTTTTTCCCGTATTGTTTATAAAATGAGTTTTAACAATTTCTGCATTAGAGCGCAAGGGGATGTTTTATAGCATCCGCATAACGTTATCATTTGACAAATAATTTCTTTGAACATGATATGACAGTGTTATTTGTATTTTTAAGTTCAATGTTTTAAATTTTGTTTATAAAACTTACTTGAATTATTAGAGTTTAGATTTCTAAGGAATGTGTTTTAAAAAGGTTTTTAAATTGAAACTATATTTGCAAAAGCCAACAGATATTAACATGCATGAAAAATATATAGTAATAATTTGTTATTTTTTAATTTTGAATGATTTTGTTGTCTTAAATAATCAATAATATTCATCTAACGGGATAAAGTTCTGTAATGACAAATATTTCGTTTTATTTTATATTAATCATTCTTGATTTTTACAATACACAGAAAAAATTCCTTTGTCATCGTTTTTACTTTCATAGTTTTCAATGCTGATTTTTTTTTCTTTTAGTAAATCTTCATGAATAGAAATTGTAATGCGGTGACAGTGCCACATGAATACATGGTTATACTTCTCTCGAATCTAAATATTAAAATTAAGATGATTGGACTGGCTGAATGTTTAACAGGCAGATTTCATTCATTTTTATAAAAAGTATTTCATTCGAGTAGCATAAAATTTATGAATACATATTAAATGCTGGTGCAACAACAATTTTTTTTCCTTTTCAAATTTACGAGATTTTTTAAAAAGATTATAAGAGCAATGTCTTTTTTGTTCTTTGAAAAAATAAGGAGTTGATCATCTTCTTATTCAGTCATTAATTATTACCAATTTTATTGCATATTCTGTACATAAAAATAAAATTTAATGGCATATTTTTGCACACAGAATGCTGAGATTAAATAAAATCTTCGTATTCCCTGGAATGTTTTAGATATCGTTATTATTATGTGTTTAGTTTTGAAAGATTTTGCTGTTTTAAATAAGAAATGATCTTCACCTAATACATCGTGCTTTTATATCATTCATTAATCTAATCATTACAAAAATTTTAATTAACGTTACTGTTATATGCTTAGTTTTGAAGGATTTTTCTGTCTTAAATATTCATCTAATTTGTTACATCTTGCTTTTAGCTTAATTTAATAACTTTATTAATAAATACAATGAATTGCTTCTTTCGGCATTTTCATGATTAATGCTTTCAATACTGTTCTTTTTTTTTCATAAGCTGGCTTGGATGGGAAATTTAAGACGGCGGAACCGCCTTGTGAATTTGTCAGTAGTTGAAATTCGTTAGTAGATTCAACTAGTGAAACTTAGTTAGAAACTTGTGAATAGAAGCTAAAAGTTTCTGCTTTTCTTCACTACTAAACTTGATTTTCCCCTTCAAAAGTGTCCATTCAAAGGAAAAGAACACACTAATATATATTTTTTAAAAAATAGAGACTCTTTAATGTTTTGCATTTTTTTCTGCAAAATTTTATAAATCCTGAAAAATTATTAAAAAAATAATTCAATCTGCTACTAATATCTCTTTTTCCAACTTTTTTACATGTCGAAATTTTTTGGATACATTTTGAGCAAAAAGATATGTTTACATATCGCGTGCTCAAACATATGAGCTGATACTAAATGAATATTAAAATTATCGTGACTTACAAACGCATTACTATAATAGAATATTTTATACGACGTATCAGTCTGCAAAAAGAAGTTTTTTTTTTCTTGGCTACTTCATTTTAATAATATTTCCATTTTACTGATAAAAATAATGAATTCTTTTTTCTTGAAACGTCTCTCTTAACTTTAGAATTGTTTACAGTATACTGATAAACAAAACATTTTTTTAGCATTTTCATAATTAATGCTTTCCATATTATTAATTTATTTTAATTTTTCAAAGTAGATAGAAATTTATAATATATAACTACATTGCACAATATTTTAGGATGCGATGCATAAAAGATAAAGCCTTTATTTTAATATAATTAATTATTTTCAATTTGAATTTAGTATCTCGTAGCAATTTTTTTATTTCTTTCAAAAATTATTAGCTATTCTATGAATCCTACAGAAAACCTTCTATAATAGATAAACTAAGGACTGTTGAATACTGCTTGTTAACCTGCCATTAGCATTGTGGAAGTCTAATTCTCTCAAAACCTCATAAAAGTGTCTAATATCTTTGTATATCTACGATATCTTAAATATAATGAAAGGTAAAAAATTAATTAATGAAAAGTTATTAAAGATGATTTACAAAATTACAATATATTTCATAAAAAAATTGGAAGATGCATAGCTATTCCAAATTCATAATTAAGATTTTTTTAGATTTCTAAGAACATTGGGACTATTTTGCATTTATGTATTAAAATAATTAAATAATTTTGTGATCATAGTTATCGCAGTAAGTTTAAAGATAATCCATCCAAAATCAAATATTTTATTTGCAACAGTAATTTCTCTAATTTTACCCCAAATATTGCAATAGTATCTATAATTATTAATTGTACTTTTAAGAGTTAATTTATGCTTGTTCATTTTTTGTTATTACTTTTGAATTTTATGAGTAAAATTATTGTTTCAAAGCAAATTACAAAAATTTAAAGTCCCGCCTGTTTCTGAACATAAATCTATGGTTCATTAAAATTAGGCAATAAATAATATGTTTTAAAAATTATAAAAAAATTTAAAACCTTACCTGTTAACATTTTGAAGAGATAACGTTGCAAGAAAGTTCCAGGCTGAAAATTAATAGTAACCTTAAGGGCGTTTTGTCGCTATGGCGATACCTGAGGCAAAGATGCGATACACCATTTTACATGTAACGAAAATCTCCCTTTGTATGACGTCACCAATTCTTTTGGGATTTTGGTGGCCACTCAAATGTCTCGACATTGTTAAACGATTAACCAATGCCAGGAAAAGTTTGGACATGTATTGTGAATCACAATCAGAAAAAAAAGCTGCGTAAATTACATTTTATCAAATTTATAACAGAAATCATATCTTCTAATGATATCAAAAATATCGAATAACGCTAAATTATATTTCATCAGATTTAAAATGGAAATCACTTGTTTTAACTCAACGAAAAATTCAGAAAAATTAGACCAAAATCACCGCTTTAATTTAATATAATTATAACCGTTTCAGCATATATGGCATATCATTTTATTATTTTATCATATAAATTCGAATTCAAAATGTTTTTTAAGAGAATCTCACTTTTGAATTGATAAATTTTTGGGCAAATGGAAGATATGATTGAAAGTTTTTCGAATCGATAGTGGAGCATATTTCATAAAGAAATTTAAAAAAATCGTTAAAGATTTTATTTTGATATTTGAAATAAATAAACAATGGATAACCGTAATTTTTTTGTTCAGTAATGGGCTGAACCAGGCAAGGTTCTGTTTCAACTCGTTCATTTGATGTTTTATTTCTGTTATTGCATCTCTTAAAAATTATAAAAGAGTGATCATTTATTTATTTCTATGCTGTACTGTAGGTATTAATACGTGTCACTATCTTCGAATCAATTCGAGTTTTTTTTATGTATATCGAGCGCATATATCTTAGAAAATCGTGATAAATTATAAACAAAAAAAGTAATATGAAAGTAAGTAAATAAAACTAAAGCAAACAGAGTTTCAGATTATCATTATTATCATTTTTTAATTTACAGGCACTTTTAAGGCGAATACTTTTTTAATACCATGTTTCTTTATTCTTTTATTTTTTATTTTTCGTATGCGAAATGTAATTTTTACAATAGTACGATTCAAAAAGTGATTACCAGATAATTAATACTTTTCTAAGCCTGGGATAATTTAAAAGACTAATGTCAATCAATTGAATTTTCTATGCTATTTTGCCTATTTTCAAAGTTCTGCTGAAAAGTTTTCAAGATTTAAGATTGGTATTGCTGACGGAATTTCGGTGTATTGCACGCTGAGCTAATATACATTAGTGCTTATGCTCTGCTTTACAAAAAGTATTGTGGTTATATTAAAAAAATACTTTCGCAATAATTGCTAAGAGCTCTAAAGAAAACAATTCACATTATGTCACAATCGCATATCAAAAGCAACTTCGAAGTTCCTTTCAATTCTAACTGCACACTATTTAGAGCTTTTCATATTAAAACATTTATACGAGTATTATTTTCATTGAAAAAATCAATCTCTGAATTTTTTAATAACATACCAAAAAATTCATGAAATAACAAAATTTTCTTAATGCATTTCCATTCTTCAAGTGGCAGCATACTAATTTTTAAAAAAATTTATCATATGGTAAAGTTTCTATACGTATTAAACCTGAATTTATCCCTTTGTATTGTTTATATGTAGTTTATCTTGTTGGAACAAATGATGGCAATGTATCTTAAATATTATCACAGGTCCAGTTTGTTTTAAAATCTTATTGTTGCTCCAAGTTGTTGTTTAAAAGTCTAAAATTACTTTTTTCTCTTTTTTATCGAGATAAGAGAAAATCTTTATGGCTATTTAAGATGTTATTTTTTTATAGTTATCTTACATTTATGAGATCTGTAACTGATTTAAAATAAAAGCCAGTTCCAATTTCTGAGAGCATCTGTACTAAAATGTAAAATGAATATAAAAATGTATATTCACTGATAAAAATGCATACTACTTGGGAAATGATGTAAAAATGTATACTAATTGGAAAATGATTTAAAAATGTATACTAATTGGGAAATGATGTAAAAATATATACTAATTGATAAAAAATGTGTGCTCAGTTGTAAAACAGCTATTTTGATATAAAATTTCAAAACTGTAAGATGAATGTCAAAATTGTAAAATTAGTGTATTGACAAGTGAAATTTTAAAATAAATAAACCGTAAAGCAAAAGTAAGCTTCGGTTAAAGGGGAAAAAAAAGAGACAGACTGAGCTAGAAAATTAAGAACTTGGAATACTTCTGAAATGATGCTATTTCTGAAATGATGCATGATTAATTTGAAATTAAATTAAATCAACATAAACTAGTATATGTAACTGGATATTAAACTAATCAAAATCATTTATTTTTAAACGTTAAAATGTCCAATCGATTTTTCAAGGTATTAAAAATAAAGGAAAAAGTAATAACTACTATCTGCCAGAAAAAAATGTTTTTAAACTGATTTTGAAGAATTCTGATTCATTAAAGCTAAAAACTGACATCTTTATTAATGAATTTTTAAAAATAAAATCTTTTCTAAACAATTTTTTATTTTCATTTTAGGTTAATTAATCCTTTTATATCCTATACATTTAAATTACTTAATACTCTCTCAGAATAACAAAGAAAAAATACTTAAAATAATTAGAAATATTTCTAAAATAGCAAAGAAAAGGACTTTACAAAACTGTTTGAAATGGAACTAATTTTTTAGCATAGCATTGCACATAAATCTAGAACATATTAATGTGAGACATACTTTTTTGTGAGTATGTTTAAAATAAAAATAATTTTAATTTTAAAACAGAAATCTTATTATACTAAGAAGAATATGTAGAATTAAAAAAAAAGTAAAATTGCATAACAATTTATAACATGCAATGCCTTTCTGTATCGCTTTTTAACGATATTATAACGATTAGAATACACATTGAATTTGAAGGAATTTAAATTAATATAATTAATTATAATATAGTAATTTTAATTAATATGATTTATTAATAAAAGTTTTAAATGAGATTAACTCCGAAAAGTTTTTCGTTATCAAGGAAACGGAGCCAGCTAGGATATACTAAGTCGGATCAACATGCAAGTAAAATAAATTTACATATAAAATAGTAAAAGATAAAATTGTATTTAAATAACTTACTTTAAAGATTGATGCTGAACTACTAAAATACTTTTATGTTGTATTCATCTATACTCAGTTAAATTTCTAATACATGGTAAATATGGTATTCTGCAAAGATGCCCGATATCTGTGAGTAAATTCATATATTTTTATTTAGCATCGAAGTGAATTCAAATGCAAATTATTCTGAAAAACTTTTCAGGAGTAGAATAATTACTTGAGAGCTTTCATAAATATATTTTTTATTTACCGGTCATTTGATAATTGATTTAAATGTAATAATGTAGCTACAACGCTCTAAAAATTGTAAATAACTTGCTACGAAATTGACCTATCATAAAAGTAATAAGTGAAAAATTGCTTATTTAAATTTCAAAATTGTTTTAATAAAGATATCCTTTTTCTATTATTAATATTAATATCTTTTTCTATCTGCCAAATAGTATTCAGCTTAATTTTGGTCAACTAGAAAATCGGAAAAATGTGATAAAAAACATGAGCTGATGTCTACATTGATAGCATTGAAGTGGTGATAACAATATCAGAGATAATAGTCATACCATACGTAATAACAGTCATTCCTACTTCATTTGGTTTATTTTTCTTAAATTACATGTAAAATCACTATCGTAATTTTGTCATCAAATTAAGGCAAAAATAAATAAATAAATAAATAACCTTCAGTTCAAAACTGAATGAAACCCTTGAATTAAAGCATAACTCAGTGATACATTATTTTTATGTATACTTCAGTAGATGGGGAAAAAAGTTATCACATTTTTTATCATTAAAAAAAGACATTTTATTCATTTACCTTTACTCCTTTCAAAATAATACTTTTTTTTTTCGTTTCACAGAATACAACCATTATTTTTGTCAATCAGATTCCAACATCTGGAAAAAAAAGTTTCTTCAAAAAATTCGTGAAAGAGAATATACTGAAAATTAAATAATATAATGAGCGATAAATGCATAAACAATTATCAATTATTTGGATTTAGTTTCTTTGATTCTCAATATTTTTTAGATTTATATAAAACAATTTTTTCAGTTTTTTTCCCCATAAATTTTATTTTTATCAAAAATGTTTTGTTTTTGCAAATAAGATTGATTTTCTCCTCATTACAAACAATGCTCAAAATCATTTTTCATAATTAATCTTTTTTTAAAGTTAGAAGTAACAATTTTACGAAGTAATTTTTTTCTTCACTAAACTTGTTGAAATAAACGCGAACTGTAATTTTTCGGGTAACATTTTCTTTACAATAATCAATTGAAAAGAACTGGAAGAATTATTTTTTATCGTTATATTTCTTTAGTTATTGTTCACGCACTTTTTTATTTTTAAATTCATAACAAATATTTCAAATAAAGCTTAATTCATTTTCTGGAGCATTTCACATTTCCTAATTGCAAAGAATATAAAAAAAATATTTAGCTTACATTAGGAAAGAAAATATATGTCATGTAAAGGCAATTAAACTGTCTTTGTTAATTTGTTGTTTGGTATTTCAAAGGCTTTCTTCCTTCTAAAAAGAAGTTTGAATTATTAGATTAAATATTGATTTTCTACTAAACAAATAAAAAAAAACTTTATTGAAGATAACATCTCTTCGGAATAAAGTTTATTCTGATATCGAATGTATAGAGGATATCTATTTCTAAAATAAACAAATATCAACAAATTAACTTTTTAAAAGGTATACTTAACTACAAGGAACTTTAAAAACATAAATAATACATTCCTAAATGTGTTAACTCATGAAATGTTGCTGAATCAGATGACGCAACTTCAACCTAGCAGTGATTTTCACTTCGCCGCTGAAAGGATGACCCAATTACGCTCAAAATTAGCCACTCGTATGGTTCTGGTACACTTTAATTCTCTGGTCTTTTCAAAGTTCTAAAAGAAAAAATAATTTTAAAACAAGTTATTTCAGTACCTTATAGTTTAAATGATATAAATAAAAAGATATTCATATTTATTAACTGAATAAATTGAAAGTTTGCTGAAACTGATGAGGTCGGTGCAGCACATTAATAGGAGTTATACATTCTACATTCTACAGGGCTACTACGCACAATTAGGAATAATACCTCATGTTACCTCATGAAATTTTGCTGAATCAGATGACGCAACTGCAACTCAGTAGCGATTTTAACCTTTCCGCAGAAAGGAAGACCCAATTACGCTAAAAATTAGCCACTCGTATGGTTCTTGTACACTTTAGCTCTCTAGTCTTTTCAAAATTCTAAAAGAAAAAATAAATTTTAAGACAATTTATTGCAGCATCTTATATTTTAAATAATATAAATAAAAAATATTCATATTTTTTAACTGAATAAACTGAAAGTTTGCTGAATCTGATGAAGTCGGCGCAGTGCGGTAGAAATCTGAGCCTGGTCGTAAGAAGCCGTTCATCAAGCTGTAAAATCAGCCACTCATGTGAGTTAAGCGCAATTTAAATATATTTTCATGGGCCTCCTTTCATGGGCCAAATTCTAAAACAACAAGTAAAAGTTTAAGATATTAGTTATTGTGCAGATATATATATTTTTAAATTAAAAAAAAATAATTTCCTGCTCTACTAACCGAGGAAACATAGCAAAATCAGATAAGATCGTTGCATCCATGCAAGTCTGGTTCAGGCATATTACCGTTCTGGAGCAACTTTCAAGAGAATAAATAAAGCTTTAAAATATAAATTATTAAAGGGTCTTAATTTTTTAAAAAGTAAAAAAATCTTAATTTTATTAATCAACGACATGTTACTTAACCAGATGACTTGGCTTCTGTAAACCGCTGTGGGTCACTTTAAACTGTTATCGTTAATCCAATTTTACTTAATTTGTGGTTTTACTTTTTTTTCTTAATTTTGTGGAGAAGTTAGTGAGTGGAATACAGATTCAAATCAGTTCTTGTTATATAATAGTTATAGATCTGACATAGCTTTCTAATTACAGTCCAACATCTCTAGCAGACACTAAATTTCTTCAGATGTTTTTTGAATGATATTTGTAATATGAACAAGTAAATAAGTTGAATCCTTTTTGAGCTATCAGTTTCAAATTTTTTTATAAACTTGCTGATTCGGGATGAATTATTTCATTTATGTGTTTGTCTATACAATGCTAGGAAATTAGCATATTCTTAAGTAATAATTACAAAGTATGACATTAAAATTAGTATCTTTAAACAACTCTTTGATGATTCATTTTAATTAATTTTAAAAATCAGCAAGGAAAAATTAAATGTAAAGAAAAAAATATATAAATGATTATTTGAATAATTAAACTATTTATTTAAGTCAAACAACTGAATTTATTTTTCCAGACATGCTCTTTGTAATAAAAGAAGATATTTAAAAGATTAAAGAATCTCAATTTTTTAAATTACAAAGGAAACAGCTTAGAAAAAAATTGATTTTAGAAATTGAAATATAAAGTAACGGTTGACTATTTAAAAAGTACAAAATATGTAAGAACAAATATGTCAAACTTATGTATTAAATTAAATATTGAATTAAATACAAGGAATAAATACGCTGATAAAAGTGAGGCACGTTTACAATATTTTTTTTAAGTCAAAGTCTGGAGAACAATTTTCAGAGCTGATATAAAAAAAATGGCCACTTAAAGCAATGCATCCCGTAATAAACAGTCTATATACTTCGCTCTTAATGTTTCATTGCCATTGACTTATACAGCATAACAATATTATAGAGTTACTTTGCAAGCAAGCGTTTCATGCGCATTTGGTTTAGAAATAGAAATATTAAATAACATTTGTCTATTGGAAAAAGCCCAAAATACGCAATGTCAAATAATGTCAAACTTATGTATTAAATTAAATATTGAATTAAATACGAGAAATAATTAGTCTGATAAAAGTGAGGCGCATTTATGATTTTTGTTTTTAGACAAAAACTGGAGAATAGTTTCCAGAGTTCCTATAAAAACAAAACAAACGTAACCAAAGAACACTTAAATTTTAAAAACCGGTTCGCTAACTTTTGAAAGCAAACTCGATATTATATTGTTAATTTTATCTAAAATTGTTTTTCAGATACGTTTTTAAAGATAAAATTTAAAGTTTCATAGATACGTATTGTATGCAAATGTAAATACTCTCCACTAATTTGACAAGGAAATAAAAAGATCGTAAAAAAATAAGTTCAAAGTCACTGAATTCTCATCAGATTTATTTCACTTAACAGAAAGAGAAATTCCATAAAGTTCTTATCATATTTATGAAATAACTATTAAATAACATTTATAATGTAACAACATTTAACTCATTTTTACTGCTATCCATAGAGTTACTTTGCAAGCAAACTTTTAATGCGCGTTTTAGCGGCCACTTAAAGCGATACATCCTGTAATAAACAATCTATATATTTTGCTCTTAATGTTTCACTGTCATTGGCTTATACAGCATAACAATATCGCAGCTCACTCATAATACACCATTAAATTTCTGTTTAGTACTTTTTTTGAATGTCTGTTCTTCCTAAAGATTGGTTCGCATCAGAGCAAATCGGAGCGTTTAAAGAGGGCTCATAACACTTTCACCAGCATTGTCTCCCTCATTTAAAAGCATCCTCATTAGCAGAATCAGTTCACGCCGAGAAACAACTTTACTTCTGGAGCGCATGTGCTCGATTTCACAGCATGCCAGTGGACCGTTCAAAATCAAAGCCTAACACTCAGAGCTTTTTAATTATAAGTGAGTTATTTCCGTGAAATGTCAAAAACCAGCAATCAATGCCAGCAATCAGTAAGTAAGTCCTTTCCCATTATTTATTACGTATATTTTTGTCGGTTAAACATTTAATCAATTCGTTTTTAATTTTTAAACAGCATTTTCCATAATTAGTTCCCACCTTAAATACAAATATCTATTCAGATCTCAGATCAGATTTGTTTATATCAATTCTGATACAATCAAATGGAAGCGATCTCAAAGTATAAATATAACTGGACTCATTCTTACAAAATAGATTTTGGTATGATATTATGCATATATTTATATATATTCAGTTTGCAATTTAGATTTTACTTGTAACTGTAGTTTCTAATCGTATAATATCCATTTCAAAATAATCTAGGACACAGATACGAATTGACCATAAAAACTTCAGCTAAAAATAAACCTTAATTTTAAATATTAAATATTATCATTAACAATAAAATACTGATTGTATCGGAAGAACTGAATAAGTATTTAAACATTTTCTTATTAAGAGTTAATTAGTTGATGAAATTTTTGTTCGTAATGATAAGAAATATAAATTAAAGCAACAATTTTGCGATAATATGTAACAATAGACAATGTTGAAAACTAAATGATAGTATTTAATCTATTGAACATAAACTTATTATAAATAGGTTTCGTCATTACTATCTGTAATGACTATGCATATAATA
The DNA here is from genome assembly GCA_026289955.1 of Argiope argentata. Taxonomy (NCBI): domain Eukaryota; kingdom Metazoa; phylum Arthropoda; class Arachnida; order Araneae; family Araneidae; genus Argiope; species Argiope argentata. The sequence goes on from JAOUZG010020818.1 coordinate 519,021, forward strand.
ATATTTTCGATTATGCTTTGCTTCAGTAAATTAATTTCCAGATTCGAAACAGTATTGTGTATCATGTAAACTGTATTACTAATGGCGTATAATTGTGTATTGTAAATTTATGTGATTTTCGAATGACAGGAGTGATATTTGAGCCGGTAAAACACTCTTTAAACTCCTCTTTATATGAATGTTTGATCCATAATCCTATTTGGATGAAATGAATATAAAGACTGGTAAGAGCTTTTAAATATTTACATCATAAACATTCCAAATATTCTATGTTCAACATTAAAAAAATTTCAGAAGAAAAAGGAATAATAATAAAAAAATGTAAAGAAAGGAGAACAACTCAAAAATTTAAGTGTAGGTGTGAACTCAAATACGCATTCTCTCTAAAATACATAATCAATTATACTTTTAAGTTTTAATTTACTTATGATGGTAAAACACCTTTAAAAACTTTTCTAAACAGTTTTTAAAACCTCGCTTATTTTGATAGGAAGGAAGAAAAGCATTTCTTTTTTGAAAAGATACATAGAATTTGAAAGATAAAAGATACATTTGAAACATACGTATAAACAATTAAAAAATTAAGCTGCTATTTGTGTATTAACTATTTTAAAATAAAACAAAGAAAACTTCAAATTTACATTCACAAAATATGTATTTTTTTCCTTGTGAAATTTAAAAACTTGCTGAGTTGCTTAAAATGCTCCTAAAATACAAGAAAATGATTTCTTTACTAACTTTAATTAACCATTCCTTTTACTAACTTTCTCGAACTTGGTTTGGAAGCAGTTTTATGCTAAAAATCTGGTCGCATAGGAGCAAAAAGAGTTGTGAGAAAGTTAAACCTGCAACTATGAGAATAGTTGTTCAGTATTAAGATTTTCAAATGACAGAAACTTGAGGACCCACATAAGTATTTCCATAGTTAGAAATGAGGACTCGCCGAATACATACTACGTTTAAATGAAATAGCTCTAAGAAATTCATTTGTTGTCTTGGCTATTATTTTTTATCTAAAGCTTTTTTTATGGTCAGAATATATTATAATCTTATCAAGGAGAGATATTTTTTCTTCCATTTTCAAAAAGGATGCTTATGATTCAAAGCCGATTTTTAGGGGGTTTCCCCCCCGAAAACCCTAAAGGTAATTTATTAATTGAGAATACTGTGAAGTTAAAAAATGATGAAATTCTGACACTTAAATTTAAAGAATATTTATTTTGGTTTCAAATTTTTGACTTACCTTTGAAGAATAATAACTTCAATTTCAAATTTTTGGAATTACACGTAAATCAGTATTGTTATGTACATATGAACGTTTTTGAAATATTTCACTAGATTTCACCGTTTTCGATACTTCTATGTTAAATGAAAATCCTTAGTATTATTTATCTAAATGATTTTCAATAGGACTTTAAATTGCTAGAATCAAGTATTAAAAATGACTTTGAAATATTAAAATCAAATATTAATGATTTCAATGAGTTATTTTATATTCCATTATTATATTTTAATTTCATTTTCAATAAAGATTTTATTGAAAATTTATAATAAGAGAAATTCCTCAAATTGAAGTGTCCCGATTCAAAGCTATAAATGTTTATATTTGAAGAAAATAAACCGATAATTAAATTTAGTTATCCTTAAATGTGCAATCAAGAAAGCATATTTTTAAGTCATTAAATGGTGATGATTGGGAATTATTGCTCTCATTGTATGGAAATGACTGCAGATAATTTAATAAAATGAGGTTTTAATTATATTATGCAATAATTAGTATCAATGTATTCTTTCCTGGTTTCAACACCCTGCTTTCGGATTTCATTTGGCATTTAAAATGCTATAATTCATACTGTCTTAATTTTCTTCACAAGCGATGATGAAATAATTAAAACAGACTGATTATTTGGGTTTTATGCATTAGGGATATATAAATTAAATTTTAAATTTTATTTGCATTGTCAAGTAAATAAATAATAAATAAATAAATTATTCGTAAGTTTGGTAATAATATTTAACGTTTATGCTTGATGAAGTGTATGAGAATGTCATCGATAGTTCAATACAAATTTTTTTTAAAAACTCTAACAGTTCTAATCAATCTATTTTAATAATTTAAAAACTCGAGTTTTGAACTGAAAATTGTTATTTTCAGAATTGAAAAAAGAATTTAGAATTTGAACTGAAAATTGATATTTTCAAAAAACAAACAAACAAACAAACCAATTCAGTATGTGCGCATTCACACACACTATACAGGAATTACATAAAAAATTGGTTACTGAATATAAAAAATAATTTAGTTGCCTCTTACGCTACTACAAAACTAATATAAATTTTATTTAAGGTAATAGTAAGATGAAAATTTTCTGATTTGAATATTTATTTTATAGCGAAATCTCAAATTTACAAACTATTTGGGGAGAAAAAGTGCTTGTAAAGTAGTAAGTCCGTTAAATGGTGAAATATATTCTGCACCATCTGCACCATGTAAGGATAATGCATCCGAAATTGTGTTCGATTATAAAGATATAAAAGATTTATTATACCTTCCAAGCTAGCAAAAAGACTGCTTGCAACTAAGTATCAGATGGTGAAAAAAAGTGACAATATCCAGCTACTTTGAGTGTTGTTGCTGATGGTATAACGTAATTAAAATTCTGTTCGTTGAATCCGAAACCTGTTTATTCGCGATACGTTAAATCAAAAACTTATTGTATAGTTGAGCAATTATGTGTAAGCTAGTACTGTACAATTTCCGTACCTTTGAATGAATATCACATAATTATATTCTGAATGAGTAATCAAAATACGAATCACGAAAATTTATACTTTTTTTCTAACATTGCAGTGAGCAATAAGCTGATTTTTTTTTTTTTTTTTTGAAAAAGCATGAAATATAGCAGCTTCGTTCTTGGGGAAAAATAACATGCACAGAAGTGAGTGCCTAAATACGAAATATAATGATATGGGATATAAGAATATAAGGAATTTTGCATTAAATACCAATAATTTCGTTTTTCAAGCTATCATCAATTTTAAAATGAATGCCGCTTTTGCTCTCCGAAATCCCTTTGTCTTATTTGTAATAGAAATGTGACATTATGAACTATAATTATTGGTAGATTTCAGTTTTGGATGAATTGATGATTTTGTTTTCACTTTAGGTGACGAGTTCAGATAGCAACCAAATTAGCAACAAATATTATCTTGAAATTAATAAACGAAGGAAAATGTATTGGAAACAATAAAAAAGACAGTATTTTTTATATTTGTAATTCGTAAAATAAAGGAGTTCTATATGACAAATTTCTGAGCTCTATATGAGTTCTATATTAGCTTACAAAATACTTTTTTTGTTTATTTTTACCTTTAGAGTCGGATTTTACGCAGTTTTTGTTTGCTTTACTATGCAGCAACATATTTGAAACTGAATTCTTTTCTAAGAATTCCATATGACTAAATATTATGTATTAATTGTTATTATCATTAGAAAACACACTATACGAATCAAAGAATTAATTTTAAATTTTAAGAAGAAAATGGGACACCTAATAAAAATTTTTAGTCAGTGTATTATAATAACAATATATCATATATTTTGTTTTTAGAAATAATTTTTAAAATAATTTATCAAATATAAAGTTGTGTTTATTTAATAGTCTTGGCTTCAAACAAGCAATTATTTATATGTTTTGAAACCTAAGGGGAAAAATTGTAGCGACATGTTTAACTGTGCCTAAAAATGTCATTTTCAGATTATTTATAATAGTTTTCTTCTTCTTTTTTTAAAAACTATTAATGTATTGGAAAGAAGTAACATAGTTATAAAGTGACAGAATGCCATGGTCTTAGAGTACCATGATATCATGCGTAAAATAATAAAGGCGCATAGACATAAATAGGCAGTATTTTGATTCGTTAAATATTTTTGATGTCATATCTTGATACTACTTTGAAATATTTCTGACACCATGGTTAATGCCAAAAATTCGTTTTCAAAGAAAAGATAAAATTCAACCGGAGAAATTCAAAGAGAAAAGAAAAGGTTAAGTAATCTCGAAATGCTAGCAAATGAATATCTTTTGAACCGACGTTTTGAGAAAAATAAATACTATTTCTAAAATGAAATCTACAAATAAGCAATTGGAAATTTGTTGCAAAATATTTCTAATTTACTACAAAAAATGTACCGAGGGGGGAGGAAAGATGCAAATAAATATCGAATTATTTCTTCATTCCTCTAAAATTATAATATATTTTGAAGTGAATAAACAATATAATAAAATAATTAGATAATTGCAAATATTGATATTGAAGATTAAATTCTTAAAACAAGGATACTTTTATAATTTCTAATAATGATGGTTTCCAATTTCTAAGGACCTCACCCCCAAAAGGGGACATTAAAACTTGTTAAGCCATTTATTAAAAGCCTCTTCAACTTTTCCCATTGTATCCATCATTTAAAAAGAAAAAAAAATTGTTACAATTACTGGGTTAAATCCCCCATTTTAAATGTAGAATTTTATTGGATAATTATATATACAGATAATGTATGGTTTGATGATATATGAAAAATAATTTTATCTAATGTAATTTTTTGATAAATTTTAATAAATTTTATCATCTAAAATTATTCTCATGACTATTTTTTATTACTAGAGTTAATCAGCACGGCAAAAGCAAATGCTGCTAAAATTTACCTCATTTGACTATTACGGTAGGAGATCTCTAGTTAGGTCGGGATTTATATTTTAAAAAGTTCTACTGCCGATTTATTTTGTAAATTTGTGAACGATTTCTCGGAATTGCTGAATTTTTTTTAGAATCCAATAGTTTCTAAAGTAACATTGTTGCATGCATGTGTTTTGGTTATCAAAATACGAACATACATAACGAATCTATACATTATTTTGTGTTAGCCAACGAAATTATACATTATTTTGTGTAAGCCAATTGTTAACAAAAAGCATCAGAAAATTGGGATTATCTAAATCCTCTTTGTTTAGAATAATTTTATTTATGATTCTTTCTTAACATTCTATATGCAGGCTACTCTATTGGAACCCTCGGGATATATTGGCATATTTTATAAGCCATTTTAATTTTACAACTCTAAGATTTTTTTTAACTAAACACGATTTTATTTTTTATAATATAATAACAGTAAAGCTTAAATAGATAAAAAAAAATACATTTAAAGTAACACTTTTTTATTCTTAAAATTGCAAAAACACTTTAAACCCAAAAAATAAAGCTTTATATTTAAGGAGAAGTTGATGAAACTCCTCTTTTGAAACTACTTTGAACGTAATATTCGTAGTTTTTTTTAGTAGTCTATTATTGGAAAAGAAATTTAATTTCTTCAAATATAGCAGATTTTGGATATTCATGGCTATAGTATTCATAAGAATATAAGATATAATCGTTAGTCATCTATATATTCTGCAATAAGACCTCGTGAAGTTGGTCAATTTCATCAACTTTTAATTTATTTCTGTTTTCAGATTTTGTGACTTTTTATTAATTTTGTTGTCGTTTTCACTTAGGTATAAGACTGATATACCCTTGTTTTGGCGAGTCATGTTAGGAACTAATTACTTATTAAGATTTTATTGGATCATTTTTGGAAAAATAATCAAAATCCCAAAGATATTTTTAAATGTCTTTACTAAAAAAATGGCTTTTTAAAGTTTAATTTTTCGAGACAACAGTACATTACTTTGGAGTGACAATTTCGGACTTCTCATAATAGTCTGATTGACGCACAGGATGCATCGTTTTATATACTTTTATGCGCGACTAGATAAAACTAACTGTTTCAAGGTCAGTGAGAATTGTTGGATTTAGCAGAGGCAACGGTAATTAGAGTTTAGAGGATAGTGTGCTTTTTACTTTCGTTTGTGTTTATTTACCTGAAAAATACATACCCTCTGACACATTTTATACGCCAACCTGTTCTCAAAAGGTTCATATGTCCAACGATCTTGCAATAAAAATTTTCTTGACTTTCATTTTTTGCTTGAAAATAAGAATGAAACAAGCAATTTTTGTAGGTTAAATAATCGTAAAATATTTAATATTACAAAGTAAATAGTTTTTATCATAGTAAATAAAATTTGTCTCATTTTTGAAGTAAAAGGGTAATAGTAATAATAAAGAAGTAAAAATATTTATAAGAAAAAAATTACAATTTTAAAATTATATATTAAGAAATTAGGCGATACCTGGAAAGAATGATTTTGAAATGAGAGAAATTGTGCCATCTGAAGAGGATAAATGCTCAGAAAATTTCCTAACATTTATGAATTTTCTGAAAAAAAAATGTAATAAATTAAGGTTTCAAATTCTATGTAAAAAGAGACAGCCGATTTTTTTTTCTTCAAATAAACACTATGTTTTTAGAAGAAAAAAAACAATATGCTACTTAAATGTCTTTACCATGAATACATATTTTATCTATGAAAGAATAAAACACAATTAGAAATGTATCATTTTGAAAAAACTCTTTTGTAAACATCCCTTCATATTAACTTTTGATTCACAGCATTTCTCACGCTTCTATACTTTGTTATAGGGTTATTTCTTATTATTTCAGATTTATATTGAAGATGACATTAAATATTATATATTACAGAAGTTTACATTAAATATTATATATTATAGAAGATTACATTAAATTTTATATATTATAGAGGATTACCCTTCATGATTTTTCAAAAATATTATATATTATAAAAGATTACATTAAATTTTATATATTATAGAGGATTACCCTTCATGATTTTTCAAAAATATTATATATTACAGAAGATTACATGAAATTTTATATATTGTAGAGGATTACCATTCATGATTTTTCAAAATTATTTCTATTCCTTTACAACAAACAATTTTGTCAATTTTTTAAATGAATATATTTGAGTTAAAATGATTTTTGATATGCAAATAAATAAATAAAAAAAATTAAAAATAATAAAGGTACATAATTTCGAATCAAATATCCTCGTTTACGCAAAAAAAAAAGTATTAAAGGTGGCATTTATAGCTATATAGCAGTGGTGAATTATGCAATTTAAAAGAATATTGTTCTACCTTTAAATAATATTAAGCATTAGATCACAGTAAAGGAAAAAACAATTGTCAGCTACATAGAGACTGAGCTTCAAAAATCGGAAGTAGCTCATGAGGAGAGGTAATTTTAAGAAAAAGTTGATGGTTCAGTTATCGTTCTCGACAGTCACCACATTTGCTATTGTGAAATCCGTCTGGAAACGAACCACGTATTGTAACGAAATTCGCCATTGATTTAGCTAAATAAGTCCTTAATATTTTATAATTAATAACAGCTTTTTAAACTATTTATAGATTTATCATCTTATTTCCACCATAGTTTTTGTAATTATGATAAATAAAAAAAAAACCTTGTTTGGAATACCTATACCTATTGCAGTATTTTCGAGAAATACTTCTTTCTTGTAAAATAACCAAGCACATAACAATTCAAGTTTTTTAAAAATATTCTTTTATTAGGAGTTTTTAAAGAATTAAAAAGAGATTTTGTAAAAAAATAAATTATTGAATCATAAAAATCACTAAGAATGATTAAAAAAATTCTATTAATTTATATTTTTACTTTATTTTACAGAAATCTATTAAAGAAAAAAAAATTTAATCTCTTAGCAATTATAAACGGACTCTCACGAGAAAAGAATGATGTAAAATAATAAGTTTTCAGAAAACCAAATTTATGTAAAATAATAAGAATGATGTGAAATAATAGCTCAGAATTTTTCTCCGATTTTGAACTTGTTTCTATAAATTTTCGGAAGATTTAATTTTTAATGATTTTCTGAAAAAAAAATCGAATCATTATTTTTGATTTATTGAACAAAAAATTCAACTGCAAGCTACTTTTATACATTTATATATTTGCCTATTATATTTGAATTTAAATCCACAAATTTATGTACGAAAATTTGTTTCGGTCTCTATCTTTTAGTAATGTTCACAAATACGATTTTTACTGATTTCAAAAGGGGAAAAAATTGTACTTAAAGAGCTGATTTTTACCCAACGAAAACGAGTACGAAAAGTAACGAAAAGAGTATGAAAAGTAACTGTTCATCTACAATTTTGAAACAAACTTTCCAGAAAATTTATGATTGAACCACATATCATAAAAGAAAAGAATTTTAAATGTGCATTTGGAAATTTAAAAAAATTCAAGCTGAACAGAGAACTTAATAATATGTTTTAAACATTTATGATATTTTTTAAAAATTGGGTTATTTATTTTTATGCTGTCAACTATTTTAAAATTTTTCTAACGAATTCAACGTGATTTGACTGCTGCAGACGAAAGGTCTAAAAAACACGTAGATGTCGTCTCTTTATATTCTTTTAACCGCCAAGAATAACGACTTAATCAAAAAGCACGTTTATAATTCAGCTTTTATTATTTTTAAAAATTTCTGTTATATAATCATTTTTTCGAAAAGAACGAAAAATGATATGAATAAATTATTTTTGAAATGTGGTCATGCGTTAAATTTTGAAATTAGTTAGTGCACATAAATTTTTCAGGATTATACCTTGCCCAACGTTAATTACTGAATCGTAATGAATATATTCGACTTGCATTTTTAATTAATAGTAAATCAGCTATTAGATTTTTAATTTCAGATTCAGCTTCTTAGATTTCAAAATTATTTCTATATCATATTTATCGATTTATTTGTATGCGAATGTAGCTTCGGAAGTTCATGCGGAATACGTGAAATAAAATTGGATTTAAATAATTAATTTGCTAAATTTTAATTTCAAATTGATTTTAACGATGAGCTTCTTTCAAATTCAGTTGTGCGAATGCCTTGATTTTTAATTATTTTTATTTTTGGAGAATAATTTTGAAATTTTAGGAAGAATAGTCCTGGCTTTGCTTTCTTCCAGAAATTTGTTAAATCTCTTTCCATGTTTAAGTGGAATAATCTATACAGAGTACCAATTATTACTAATCATTGAATTACTTCGCACTTAGTGTTAATTGACGAGTGTCATGTGTGAATTGGATTGCTGAAGGGATATTTATTTATTTTCCCACACTTATACTCATTTTCAAGAAGGTGTAAGAACTCATTCGGACGTTAGTAATTTTCAGTATGAATTTTTTTAATGGAAAAAGAATCATGGAATTACTTCACATTTAGTGGTAATTGACTTTCATCATGTGGGTTTTGTGATTGCTCAAGGAATGTTTATTTATTTGCCCACACTTATACTCATTTTCAAGAAGGTGTAAGAACTAATTCGGACG
>JAOUZG010020818.1:528349-589378 GCA_026289955.1 Argiope argentata
ATTCGGACGTTAGTAATTTTCAGTATGAATTTTTTTAATGGAAGAAGAATCATGGAATTACTTCGCATTTAGTGGTAATTGACTGTCATCATGAGAGTTTTGTGATTTCTCAAGGAATGATTACTTATTAGACCACACTTATACTCATTTTCAAGAAGGTGTAAGAACTAATTCGGACGTTATTAATTTTCAATATGAATTTTTTTTAATGGAAGAAAAGTCATGGAATTACTTCACACTTAGTGGTAATTGACAGTCATCATGTGGCAATTGGATTGCTGAAGGGATATTTATTTATTTACCCACATTTGTACTCATCATCAAGAAGGTGTAAGAATTAATTCGGACTGTAGTAATTTTTAGTATGATATTTTTTAGTGGAAGAAGAAACGTTACAATAGCGCCCAAATATAAAAGATTACCTCAAAAATAATAAAAATCCTGAATAAACACAAAAGAGAAAGCAATTGTCCGTGAACCATCATTTCTTACAACAATATCATATTAAAATTCATATATATATCCAAAATAAAATATAAATAAAAATTTTGAAATATAAAACTTATTACATCATATATAATTATTCAAAATATAATATTTAAAATTCTGAAGGGTTAAGAGGAAATAAGAATTTCCACAAACGTTAAAAAAACTCAAAGTTACATCTTTTCAATCAGGATCTTTCAATAAAGAGAGCACTGCCTTACAGCTTTAAAAAAATTTAAATTTCCCTAAAGTACATTTATTATAAACCAATATTTTAAATAAAGTGGTTTTATTTTGACTTGTAGATCTGTGAAAATGAAAGATAAATATGTTATCTCCTCTCCCCCCCCCCAAATTAATATAAATAAATTCCTAGTTAGTAAATTTTTTTATATATTTTTAATGTTGCCAGGTGTTAATAATATTACTGATATCTTAATTACAAGCAAAATTCTCTATGTTTAACAATATTTAATTAATTTTAACCATGTTTAATTAACTACACATATGACAAAATTTTAGTTATTATAATTTGCATAAGTCTTAGTTCCATTAGACTTGCCAAATAAATTTTCTTTTTAGAAATATAATATTTCATCTGAGCTCCTTCTTTTTTTCTTTTCATCGGAAAATTATTAAAATTATCATAAAAATTAAGGTATTAAATTTAATTGCAGTGCATTGTAGCAATTGACTGCTCCTTCAGTGTGCTTAATTTTGATAGAATTTTGAAATTTCATGCAACTGATTGCACGTAACAGTTTTCAAATTGTCAAAAAATGAATTTTTTTTTCATTTTAAATTCAGAAAATATAATTTTCTAATTTATCATCTCGTAATAATACTTAAAAGTGACGGTAAGCTAATAGTACAGACTCGGATTTGAAAGATAGAGATTGAGAAACTTATTTCCATGGAAGATCAACCGTTCTTATATACCCGGTGCATACGAAATAAGTTGCTTGTGTCATCTGCTCAATTTGTCATCTGCCACATTATGGCCTCATCTAGTAACCTGAGAGCCTTGAGAGTGAAATGGATGCTCAGGTCCTTTGTTGCCATATGCCTATTTCTAAAAGTCTTTTCTAGCCTTTGATAAGCAAGAGAAGTTGGGTGTTTATTATAAATGGACTAAATACATGATATAACGAAAGTAAGATATTGAGAAGCTTAAGAATAGTTAAATACTAAACATGCAAATCAAAAATAATTAACGAAAAACATTCTTACTCAAATGTTACCTACAATATCTTAAATGAGATATTTATGAATATTTAGGCCAAAAATCCCTATCTAGATTTCAAATGTTTTTCAGCCGCTGAACTGAAATCCTGTTCTGTCTTCATCTTTATACAGAAGTATTCCTAGCCGATGTTTTTATTGATATCATTATTGTCAATAACAGAAATTTTGCCCACTCAAGGATTATATAAGCCCTCGACTTATTAGTAGTTTCCTAGATAAATCGAAGCATATTAAAAATGTCCTAAAACATCTTACTTCAGGTTTAATAATGTTTTTTTTACCTGTAAAAAAGCGTTGTGAAATGTAATGTTTGTGCAGATGCATTTCAAATGTCACCTGATTCTAAAGGCTTTTTATACTTAAAAGTTTTTCAAACAAATTCATTTTAATGTTTGTGCAAGCAAAATTTGAATAGTAAACACCTGATAAATTTTACTTTTAAACCTGATAAATTTTACTTTAAATTACAATACTTAATTTGAAATCAAGAAAAGTTTAAAATTTTGATGTTTATTATACAATAATTTGGTGAAGAAAAATATTTACTTCACATCATAGTACTCTAAGGGGCTAAACAGGAGTTTTCATTTTTAAGTCAAAAGCAGAAAATTCTTAAATAAAGCAGAAAATGTGTATATATTTATCTAATTTTCAAGTGATAAAAGGCTTTTTAAATGTCAGCTATTTGATTCCACATTTCGTTTATTCGATTAAAAAACTAATTTTTAAATCCTTAACTTTTATATCAAAATAATCGAACTCAAAGAATTAATCAATACGTTTATTATGCAATTATTCTCCCTTATTTTATAATTATTATACTAGTAAGTTTCTATAAGACTGGTCCCTAAATTTACATAGCTTCTTTATAACTATTTTTATGACTTCATTTTTATGTAAAGACACTTAAATTGATCTGTGAATTACACATCAAATACCAAATCTGATAGAGGTGTAGTCTCAATTTTCTTCTAATCTTGCTAGATTAGAAATTCTGAGCGAGAAATTCATTGAAATAATGAAATAAATTATTAAACTGATGGATTTAACTCTTTCTGGAAATGAAAAGTAAACAAATTAACCTTATTATTAGTTAACATAATAAGTTCAATATTATTACTAGTAATTACTAAACCAAATTAAAACTTTATAATTACATCTACTCCTGAAAATAAATACACACAGAAATTATCGAAATATTTTATCTGTTTTCATTATATACACAAATTGAAATTCATTTTGAGACAATTTAATTACAAGGAAAGGTAACAAATGAAAGTTAGTTGTAATAATAATAATTGTACCTCAGTAATTTTTCCTCTTTGATTGATTCAGTCAAATTCAGTACCTCTTTGATTGATTTGATTGATTCAGTACCTATTTGATTCATCTCAGTGAATTTGAAGATGAATAATGCCGTTTCGTAAACTGTTTATTGCCATATTCTTTAAATTGAAGATAAAAAAATAACTTTCCAGATTTTTACTATGGGAGACTTTATATGTTTTTATGAAGCTTTCATTCTGCTCGAATTATGACAACATGGCACAATCTAAAAAGATAGATATAAAAAAGAATGAATAAATGAAAGTTTGAAATAAAACTAAAAAAATAGTTTATAAATCCACAATGAGAAGATTAAATTCTTAAAATGGGTTATTTTAAAATAGATTTAACACATAATTGTTTCTCTATTAAGAAAACAACATTTACAGATACTTTAAAATTATGACAGCATCATATTTTACAACAGGAATAAATATAAAATTACACAGTAACTTAAAACTTCAATTTATTGCGATTGGAAATATTACATCATTCTAAGACGTATTTCTGTAAATAATGTGTTCAATTTGGAATTCCAGCTAACTCTGAAGAATGAAGGATTTTGTTGAATATTACAAAATGCTTCTTTTTTTAGGATAAAATAAGCAATTTTGTGGCTTATTAGGAGCAAATAACATCAGAATTTTCCTTAATAAAAATTTAACATTAATATGGAATTCTTTGTGTATATATGCATATCAAAATAAAATATAATCATTAACACTTATTTTAAAAATTCAGGCAATTATTCTATAGTTTAATAATGTATACATAAATTGGTATTTTGTACTTCGATATATGTTAATGATGTAAGCACTAAAACACTATTTACCTATTCAGTTACTCTCAGTACATTTATGAACGAAAAAATCAATTTAATAAAAATTTTACATGGAAACAGAATTATATTTCTAACCTCGAAAAAAATCCAAGGCAGATTAAAGAAATTATAATGAATTGTGCAATACGATGTTTATTAAAAATTGTCATGAATTTTCATTTATTGTTGACATTTCCTGATTTATTATATAAAGAGAAATATTTTCATATAATATAAATATTTCGTAGCTATGCATACAATATATCAAATATTACTGTCATGTTATCTGCATACACGTAAAAAGATATTTATTTCGTAAATTTTTAAAATAAAAAAAATTAAATTTAAAAAAAAAGATGATATAAGATAAGAAAAATATGACATATTTTTTTTGTTTTGTAGCATCATGAACATATTTAAGCCTTTCTACAAGTCATTTAACGAAAGGGTGATATTGAGGAAGAACAGATGAGACAATTACCGATGTGCTTGTTCTCTCGCGTTTCCGCTTTTGAAACAATTACTTATAAGTTTCAATAGAAACCCACCGTGCTGCCATCTGGCGAAAATAGAGTGAACTTCTCAAACGGGCGATCGTACTACGGTTTTCAATTATTAGATGCAACAATTTATAGACCTACTGGGTCATTCATTTTAAATTTATCTTTCTCAAGCAGAAAATTCAGCCGCTAACAGTGAAACAAATGCTTGAAAAAACCAGTCAGGTATTATTTTGCAAAATGTTCTAATTGAACACTGTGTACTAGAGCTTTTTTACAACCGATTTTTATAGTACAAACGTCTTCCAGCATGTTATAGTCAGCAGTTATTACCTTTCTTCCTATTTTAAAGTTTTGGGTTTTTTATTCTGATTCAAATCACCGCATTTATCAATTAATAAACTCTGTAAGGGAAAGGCACTATTGATTGCTAGAAAATGGTGTACTTTTCTTTATATTAACTAAGAATGGTAGTTGGTTATCGAAAACATTTTTTTTGGGGGGGGAGGGTTAGTCATATCATAAACACAGATAGTACTAATAAGCATATATACATGAATGTGAAAAGTGAAAGCATGTTATGCACTTAGAAACTGTAATATCATATTAATGATAAAATAGAACAAGAATTAGGTCACATGCGAGATTAAAAAATATAATAATATTTTCCTTATGAATATTATTTAGCTTTTATTATTTAAGTTAAACAATTCATAAGGGGAATTTTTTAGTTCATATCCTAAATTAAAAAATATTAATAATTCTCCTTATAAATATCATTTAGCTTTCATTTATTAACATGGTAATCTTCTGCGCATCTGCTGGCTTATAAAACTACATTAGATTTTTTTCACATTAGTCAAAATTAATATTATCCTTTGGTTAATAATTCATTTACGTATGAAACTATTCATTTTAAGGCTCAGGTATAATTTATGAGAGTTCTAAATGTATGATTATGAGATTTGAAAAAAAGTCTAATAAGATCTTGTGCGGAAAAAAATATTTTCCTTCTATAGAATAAAAAAAAAGAAACTAATGAAGAATAAATAACCGTACTCGGTACAATAAATAAAAAACATTGAAAAATATTCCTCCATTTTATCCATGCTATTTATTTCTTAGACTAAGAATTAAATCATTCAAGAATATTTTTTGTTTGGAAAAGTTACATTTCATACAACTGAAGTAATCTTCCACAATGAATTATGTCATCGGATAAATACGACTTTTCCATAGTTATACGATGCTTTGTACAACCAGAGTTTAAAATAAATAATACATGATTAAGTATACTTTGCAAAAAGATTATAAATAAATAGCAGAACCTGAATACAATCTATCAAAGTTATTAAAGAAGTTGTTAGGTACTATCCTCTTATATTCAAGTGTAATTACCCGTTCAACAAGAATTAAATTTCTTTCTTGAAATGATGTTTATCCATATTTGTGTTTTCGAATTTTAATAATTAATTAATTTCTTTTCAATTCGTTCCTTTTCTTCGTACTTTAGCGCTCTTTAACTCAAGTGTGTAATGTATTATTCAGATTTATTTCCAATTATCCTCACTATTTTATGATATTTATGTAAAAATATAATTATAAGTATTTTTAGTTGATGAAATATTATTTCGTTTAATAATTATTTTTAAAGAAAAAAATACTCTTTACTACCTATAAAATATTAACAAAAAGTTCTCAAAATTGATTGTATATAGGGTATTTAAGTAGTAAATTAAGAAAGGGAGTTTAATTTAAGGGAAAAGATAAGGGTATAATAAGTTACGTAATTTGTTTAATAGCTAAGTAAGGGTATAAATTTAAGGGGTAAGGGGATTTAATTTAATGAAGTATTTTTTTAGTTAGGGTAGGTAATACCATATAAAATATGTGACATCATCTACTTTATATGACAGCTGGTCTGAGAATTTTTATGAGCGCATTTAAATATACTGTTTAATATCATGAAATTAAAAAAAAAAAAAGAAAAAAAAATGAAAATGATAACTCTGTCCGAAAATAAATTGTGAATCAAGCGAAAGGATTGTAATAGGAATTTTTTCAGAGTTAGCAATGATAAAAAATGCGTAGATAGTGAAGTCTTTTCAAAAGAAAAAAGAATAAAAAACATGTAGCTTTGAATTATGATTATTTTTGATATTTTTCTCCCTCATTGATATTATAACATGTAAGCCACAACAGATATAATGAACAATTAAAAATATGCATCATAATCCATTTCTTGTTTACTATGACAGTTAAAGATTTCATCCTGAGAAGTCTCATATGCAAAGAGAATACATTACAACCTACCAAAAATTCGACTTCAAAACCAAACGCCTCTTTCCGTTATAAAGAGTACAAAAATATAATTGGTAAATTTTTGTTGCTTTTATGTAAGAACGAAAACTCAAAAACATCATAGCTAGATGAATGAAATTTAGTACTTATTCAGTCTATGCAATAAGATACAAACATGTTTAAACTTTTGTATCTAATTCATTTAAGCACAGTTTGTCCGTCTGTCCACGTGAATTTAAACATTGTAATTCATTAACGCACCGAGCTAGACGGATGAAATCTGGTTTATGTTTTTATGTAATTGATATTGATTATGGAGCTCACTATCATTTGGTAAGTCTATTCGTGAGTAAGTGAATTCAAAAACTTAAAAATTCAATAAGCTGGATGCATGAATTTCATCCAAAAACTTTTCACTAAACTTACGATTCAGTATCAAATTATGATCCAAACCAATCAAAGGGAAGAAATATTATGCCATAATGTATACGAAATTCTTTTTTCATAACGATGAAGCTAAAATAAAATATATCCTATGTCATAAAGTTTATCAGAAAGTCTAGGGGGAAAAAAACAACGAAATACACCAATTTGACGCCGACATTATGATGATTAACCGTTAATAGAGAAAATCCAAATAGTTAACGGTAAGTTCTGGATAGTGACAGAGAACCCATGATTGTGTGTGTGTGGAGGGGATATCTCCTTGAAGATTTTTCACATTTCGCAGCTCCTTCTCTAATAAAGGTATTATTCCATGCTTAAAATTGTGACTCTAGGGTAGGCCTTGGAGGATTCGAGTGCTCAGATTTTTATTTTCAGAATTGTGTGCTTTCTAGTATATATAAAAAATCTAGTACTTGAGTGTTAGTTGCACTGGTAAACAATAGTTACGAAATATCTATATTTGGCGTGAATCTAGTGCTTTTACTAAACGCAGCGGGCTATCTGTGGATATTTTGTTGATATATCACTGATATGCGGTTAATATATTAAGTACCAGGAAATTGAAAATATGCATTTTTGATGCCTATGTTTTGTCCGAAGGAAAACAAAATTCGATATAATACTACTGTGTCAAATTTTATTTATTGAAATCGCGAATTAACGCCTCGGTAGCATAGTGGGAAGGTTTCGGTTGGTGAGCCGTATTATTTCAAGTTCAAAACCCGATTCCACCGAAGAATCGTCGAGTATGGGGGTCTATTGCTCGCTAAAATTCACCATGGCCCAAAGTCCTTCAACTAGCGTGGTGCGGTGTGAGGGAGTATACCAGCTCAGGTGTCGCGCTCGTCATCTGACAGCATTTCAAAATTACGAGGTTCGTCCCAAAATAACCTTATTGTTGCTTTACAACGGGACGTAGCCGGCTTTCTGGCACAGAGGTAGCGCGTCTTCCTCGTGTTCTGTGAGTCCCCGTTAGGGCATGGTTGTTCTTCTGTGTTCTATCTGTGAGATGTGTGAATGTGCCCCCTGTAAAAAGAGGCTGTCCAAGCATGTGGGTGTGTGTTTCATCCTCATATGAGCAAGAAGTCAGATTTCTTCCCTTGGGTGCTGAGGGGCCTATGCTCTCAGAAGCTACCGCCCCCCTCTTTCCGTGGTAAAAAGCGGACACGACATCATCATCATCATCACAACGGGATGTTAATATAACTAAACTAAACTAAATCCCACCATTGCATGCATATGAAATTAGAGATGAGAGATGATCAATCCTTTGATAAATTTAATTCAAAATTTAATAAGAATCTAAACTACAGATGCTGCATCTGCGAATCAAATTTCATTTCATTTAGTTGTTAAGTTTTTAAATATATCGTGTTTGCATGCATGCAGAAGTACAGAATAACAGACGGTCAACCTCTCGATGGATTTGGCTCCACATTTGAAACTGCGCAATATTTTAGGTGCAAAATCTGAGCACAAATTTTAACAATGTAACTCTTTACGTTTTGTAATTTTCCTGTTCTCTTTGACAAGTTAGCTTTGGAAAATTAGACTGCTTCGAAATGGATTTCCCTGAAAATTTGATAGAAATCTACAAATTTTTTGAAAAGGCCATAAAGCAAATATTTTTCAGCAATAACAAAGTGTTTTATTTTGTCTGTTTTTTGTATAACAAAGTGTATTGGCAGAAAGGCCTGTGTCCTGGCAGAGAGGAAGCACCGTCTTTCTCGTGGTCTGGGCGTCCTCAATTCGCGTCCTGGTTACGGCTTGGTTGTTTTTCTGTGTACTATGTGTGAGCTGTGTGAATGTGCCCCCACCTGTTAAAAGGGACTGCGCAAGCGACTGTGTGTGTGTCGTTCTCATATGTACCCGAAGTCACACTTTTGCTCTCGGGTGCTTAGGGGTCCATACCCTCAGAAGCTACTGCACCCCCCTTTTCCGTTGTAAAAGAACACGAGATCATCATCATCATCACTGACAGAAAGAGCGAAAGATTGACATAATTCCGAAAATATGTTTTTTTGGTGTCAGGGAGCTATGAAACATCATTATTGGTAAAAATATTAAACTCGAATCTTTAAATGATTATAATTCTTCCTCTTTGTATGCTTTATATAATAGAAAGTATAAAGCATTCGACTCTGTTTTGAATATTTTTAAATGTTCTCTTCACGAGGCTGATAATATTTCTTGATACGCAATTGCTTTCATTTCTCAATATTTTATGATTTTTCTTTTTGTCATTTTTCTTTTTGATCCTTAAAGCGGGAAACATTTTGATATTTGTTTTTAATTTTACTTTGCGGCAATTAACATTTTATCTTATACGAAATATTTTAAATTGCAGTTAATTTGTATGCATCTACATAGATGCACAAACTGGAGTCAATGATAAAAAATGCTTTTTTTTTCCCTAATGGTGATTTATAATAACACTTTACTATAGTATCATTATATGGTATATTTTATAAACACGCATCTACCCTAAAATTGCAAGCATATAACAGAGAAGATTTTGAATACATTGCCCAACTTCCTTGGAATACCAATAAATAAATAAATAAATAAAATAAAATTAATAAAATAAAAAAGCCTTTCCATATTCAAACATTTTTTGTTGTCGATATTGACATTTATACGCAAAAAACTAATTAACAGGGCTAAATTAAATTCTACAGGAAATCTTAAAATATGCAATATTCGTAGGTTTCCAGGCCTTCATAACTTCCAAAACTAAACGCTAGTTTAGCAGTTTTCTAGTAGCAAATATTGTGACAAACTAAAATAATAAAATGTTTGATTGCTGGTGACTTTCATGAGAGTTAGTTTCATAACATCACGCAAGAAAAAATAAATTTAAAGGTCACTTATAATAAAGTCAAAATTTAAAGGTCACTTATACGAGCAACATACGAGCTTTATACGAGCAAAAATTCCAAAACTTCTTTTAACATAGAATAATAATTAAAATACTTTTTCAAATAAAAGCTAAAAGTGGTTAATTTTTTTAAATTTTAATTTTGTGGATTTCAATTTAAACAGGTTCGAAGACATGGCCTGTATGAATGTGAGAATAAAATTCTTAATGCTGGTAACACCCCTAAAAATTAGTTGTTCGCTTCACCATTAGGTAGTTGTTCACTTTACCAACTAAGCGAACCGACTTTACCTATTAAGCAAACTCCTTTGAAGCTTCTTTACAAAGGCTTTGCTAACGAGGAAGAAATGGATAAAGTCAACGTTTTTGAAGATATAGAGAAGATTATTGTTATTGTCTGGCTTGTACGAATTGCGTCAAGCTACGGAATACTGCGGCTTCAAACGTAGCGTGGGAATAGTCAGTCAACTTTTCACGCTCTTTATCTCAAGTAAACAAACAACAGCTAGACAGGGCTTCTTTAGTACCCTACCCCAAACTTCTTGAAAAGAGGCCTTCGTCAGAGACCACCCGTATTTACCCCCCCCCCCCCTTTTACTTATTGTAGCATTTCACCTTCACTGTCAGTAGAAGAAAGACATCAATCAGCTGTATGCTTGGAGAAGCGAATTTAGCCAAGAACGTGAAAGTAGTTAATTCATTTAAAATGATGATAAAAAATATTTTAGCTATACCTAACAGTAATAATTATCCATGAAAATTTTTTAAATTTTAAATAAAAATGAAATAAGTGATTTTATTTGGGTAACGATTTTCTGGACTTCTGATTCAGAATGTCCTCCTGAGATAAATTTAATTTAGTTTACAAATAAGCCATATATTACTTGTTAAGTATTATCTAATATAAGCATTTTTATAAAGGGAGGTTAATTGTATGGGATATTCATTAGATTTGGTATTGTATAAAAGATAAATATTGAAAATCTAGGGGCAAATTTGCTGATATCGGTCATAATATTTCAAAACTGAGTTCAAATTTTAGCACTTTATTTCATTAATGTCTAATGAAAACTAAAAAGGTAAATTAAATATTTTCCCCATATTAGTTTCAAAAGTAAAATTAGAAAATTTATTTTTTATTTTCAAAATGCGATTAACGGTCTGATTTATTTGATCAAATCATATGAAATTTACGATTGCGAAAAAATTATTCATGTGAAATTTTTTAAAATAGCCTTTAGGCTTACATTTATAAATAAATGGCTTAGTCAAAAATGTAAATTTTAAAATAGATTTAAAAATAAAAATATAAGTTAGAATAAGTTAACAGTAAATTAAGAATTAATAAGGAATATAATCAACAATAAATTAATAATTAATGAAAAATAATTAATAACAAATTAAAAAGTGTCGTAAAATAATTAATTAATAGTTATAATATCCAATATGGTAATAATAAAAATTAAAAAAAAATATTTAGCACTAAAAACACAAAATTTTATTTGTTAATATTTTGTAACCAACACATCTATAATAGGAAAGGCTTGATATCCAGAAAATGTTTTAATATAATTTCAAAAGTTTTATGGAATGATTAATACCGATATTTTTAATTTTGAAATTTGTGTGTAT
The DNA here is from genome assembly GCA_026289955.1 of Argiope argentata. Classification (NCBI taxonomy): domain Eukaryota; kingdom Metazoa; phylum Arthropoda; class Arachnida; order Araneae; family Araneidae; genus Argiope; species Argiope argentata. The sequence goes on from JAOUZG010020818.1 coordinate 539,985, forward strand.
TTTTAATATACAAAAGAAAATATAAATTACTATCGAAATCCATGTTTATATTTTCAGTTGAGCTACTTGTTTGAAAGTGTAATAAATCATGACGAAGCAATGTTTCTTTCTTTTCACAATTATACTTTGCATGGATATTTTTTACATTATAAGAGTTCAAGTTCACACAGTTATAAACAGGATTGTCAAAAGTAATTTCCTCTAACTTAGAAATCACTGTAAAAGGTGATATAAATCTTAATGATACAATATTTTGAGAATAAACATTTCAGATCATGCTCTCGAGATTTATTTTCAAATAATTTGGTGCATTTGTATAATATTGGTGAAATTCTCTACAAATGTTCTATATACATATATTGGTTTTCTTCAGCCCTTTACAATCGGGAAGCAATGTGTACTACAGTTGAAAGCAGTAAATATGTTTTTTGTTAATGTTTACTTTCCAAAACGCTGTTATTGCTGTTCTCGGCAAGACAGATCTTTAAAACATTCCCGTCATAAGACGTTGTATGGAATTAGATCAGGTGAAAGAGGTGATCATTAGGTTATAAAAGGGCGTTTGACCATAAACATATGTATGTAAAGTTTGCTGTATAGAACATTCACTGCTGAGATAAATACGGGGGGGGGGCATGTGTCATGATCAATAAAAAGCCTATTCTGAGGGCAGTAACATTGCTGCATTTCCAGGACTGCAAAGATTGTCTGCATTTATTGATATATTTGCTCCTTGATTGAGAAATTTTTTTGTCTTCGCATTTTTTCATTCAACCGCCCCCACCTAGTTAGGAATATTACAAGCAAACCACATCATAGTGTAGCTTTTGCTCATGCAAGGATAATTAGTTTTATTTTTAGGGCTTTCCTTTTGTTAAAATGATAAATTCGTACGATGTCCCTTTCCTTTATATCATTTTGCAGAAATGATGCAACCACACTATGTCCCTTCCATTTGTATCATTTTGTACAAATGATACAACTGTACCCATGTCTCATTTAAGAGTTCTTTTATCCACTCATAGAATATTCGTTAGCCTAGTAGCAATAACTGTCAATCGCGCAAAGAACAGCAGCGCAGGTGGTTTTTAAATTTCTTCGCCTCTACCACAAAACTTATGAAGATTAAAGATTTTCCATTAATATTAGCGAGGAATCTATAGCATCGCTTATTAAAGAGCAGAATAAGGTACATCACCAATATAAGAAATAGCTGGTATACTCATAGCACCATATGGTGATCAACTAGATTCTTCGATTAATTGTTATTGAAACCACACCTTCCCAGAGAACTGAATTCATAGGTTTTCATTCTCTATCAGATGAAATTTCAAGTCGACGAGTTTTTTAAAATCTTATAATTAGGTCATAAAGGTCTCTTGGTATCGTATGCTCAATGAATACATTACTTAGCGAAATGCTTTTAACTCAGACGGGATATTACATAATCACAGTTAAAAAGTTTCAAAAACAACGTTTTATCTTTCAAGGACAATTTGGTTCATGAATAAACTAGAAACTTTTACTTTAATAGCGTCTGTGTTACTGTTTTATAAATCTTATCCTTTGCCTTGCTCGAGCAGACTAAAACTTTACTTTTCTGAAAATCACGTGTTACTGGTTAGAGTAACCACATGCGAACCATAATATTTGAAAGGAAAAGTTCTACAAAAACTATTCTCGATAGAAAATATGAGAAATTAGTCCTCAAAGGAAATGCAGTTTAAAAAAACAACTTTTCTTTCAACAGGCTGAAAAGTCTTAAGTTGTGAGAATTTAACTTGAATTTAACAAAAACACCAATGTCCATTTTTAAGACAAGTGAATTCTCTTGAAAGGAATCAAATATGCACTGAATTGAATGAGCGTATTTTAAGTCAAAATGGGAGTGAAACCGAAATAAAAAATAAATGATGGAATAGATGAAATAAAGAGAAGCGAATCAAAAGCCGACTAGTGATGCGAAAATTCCAATTCTGTGACAGCAATGTTAAAAGAGAGAAAATACCACTGTTTGCCTTCCAAAATGTCCGATAATCACAAGTAAGCGCAATGACTGAATTTTGATGCTTATCAGAGTTATTTGATGTACATCCTCATTATATACTTTTCCTAACTACTGATTAAATTTTCCATTTTTTCTTATTTATTGTTTTGTTTTCCCATTTCCATTGTTTTCAGAGAATTGAAAAATTTACTAATAAGATTAAAAACGAAAATACTAATTTTTAAAATAATTCTAGTAGGTGCTACAAGCCCTTATAGACCGAAATCTTTTGAGCGCCATCTATCGGCAATATTTTAAATTGGAAATTTCTATTAATAAATTTTGAGGGCATGTTCTGACGTGTTTTCAGTTCAAATCTCATGTCTTTATAACATAATCTCCTGTATTTATGACCTATGTCATAAAGACCCAATAAAATTTTAAGTTAATGAAATTTAATTTCATTATCACTTGCAAATTTTAAAGACAGGTCAATCATGCAAAAATTAAGTAATTTTTATATCGGAACATGAAATCACAATCGCAGGGGATGACTTCTGTAGAAGCCTCTTCCTCATTGTTGTTGTGTCAAATGGCACTTGTCATGGACAAGCCCGCTGCTGAACCCAGCAGCAGATTTAAGACGAATGAAGCGTCTCTTGTATTTGAGTAACGCCAACTAGGGCCAAGAGTACGACTTTGCTACCCACTCACCACATTCGCTTGCACAACCCCTTTTTACAGGGGGAGCACATTCACACATCTCACGGATAGCACGCAGAAGAACAACCATGCCCGAACCGGGACTCGAACCCGAGACCTCCAGAACACGAAGCAGACGCGCTACCTCTGTGCCAGCAAGCCGGCCTCTTCATCATTAAATTATGTAAAATAAATATACATGAGATAATTTGTATTTCAGAAATTTCATAACATTCAAAATTACAATTGCTCAACAGTTATATGAATAACAAGAGATGCGAGACTCGGACGGCAAGTCCTTTTGATACTAACTATAAGAGACTTTTCAGTGCTATACTGTGTCCTTTTGGATACTGTTTCTGCATATGCTGGGACATAGACGGGAAATTTTGTTATTTATGCAATTGTGCAGCTACGCTAATGTTTAAATTGAAACTTCTTTCCACTTAAGAATAAAACGTTCAAAATAAGTAAAAGAGGAAGTGTGGATTTATAAGGTGTACATTAAATTTTGAATCAACAGATAACTTCTAAATCAGTAGTGACAACTTACTTACAATGGCAAGATGTTACAAACGAATTCAGAAGTTATTTCTTATAATGATTGAGTTGATAAATATACTTTTGAAAAAATTTAGAAAATTTAATAAAATATTCTTATATATATAACAAACAGAGCTCCACATTTTATGATTAAAACAGATCGAGGAATTACTATTTAAAATAAGAGGAGGTAATTTACTAATTAATGTTGGAGGTAAACTTTAAACTTACACAATTTTATAACGTTTGAAACTTCTAAGAAACACTGTATTTTTTTTCATTTGCCTTAAAAACTCACCTGCAAATCATAAAACGTATATGCGTAATTAAACGTATATTGTAATTAAAACACAAATGGTAATTAACAAAGTACTCAAATAACTTTTATGGTGAAAGCGTTTTGAAAACAACAGTCATCTTAAAGAAGAGAAAGAAGCATCAAATACTTTTATATATATTCGGTTTTCATCAACCATCTGAAGAATAATTAAAAATTCACTTCCCGTACCTAATGATTTTACAAAAGACTTACAACAATTGCAAATGATAATAAATGGAGATAAAATATCTCTGTCTGTGCATTTTATTCCTTAACTCTTTGAAGTCTTGCATGCAAAATATTCATTATAAAACTAAAGCAATTTTTGGTTTAAATGCTGGTTTTTCTTTCGACACTGTTTTCACCTTTCTTTATCAAATTAAAATTTAAATTTAAAAAATGTTAATCTATCTTATCCTTCTCAGTGGGAATTAAATTTGAAATGAGAAGCATTTTAACTTTTTGAGTAATCTCAATGAAAGCGAAATTTTTAGACAGACTTCATCAAAAATCTTAGGAGAATACAAACATATGTATCTTCTTCATATTTCTATGTGTCATTCTTGGATTATCCTTGGATTATTATTATTCTTGGATTATCCTTAAATTTGTATCATTCTTGGATTATCGTTGGACTTTTATCATTCTTGGATTATCGTTGGATTATTATATATAAATTAGACCACATATATTTATATAATATGTGGTAATATTATTAATTGTGTATATAATTGTTATTCTTTAATCAATGAAACTTTTATGGAATGTAATACAGAAAAAGAAAAATAGTAACCAGCAATTTTCCTCAGTAACTCTAGCTTCTTTTCGAGAATGGCTGACAGCTTAGATCTTAAGTAATATCAGCAAGATCTATTTTTATATATTTTGTACTTGGATATGGTCTTTTCATTTCGTGTTTAAAATGTTTCAATCTCTTTGATGATTCACTCATTTGCATGATGATGAAGATATCAACCGGAATTCCGTTAGATCTATTTATACAGCGAGTACTTACACATTTTTTGGAATGACTTCACGACCATTTAATGAAAGTTGAATGTGAAGATTATTTTATCAAATTTTCGATCTGATAATCTTTACCTGGAATGTAAGTTTGAATAATTATTTTCATGATAGGAGGGTCTTTCGTAAAATTTTCAAGGTTATTGATTTCTATTTCTCTTCCGCAACGTTCAAGAGTCTATTAATCGTGATAAATTTGCGTTTAGAAAGAGTTCTTTTCAATAGTCCAAAGCCATAATAGTCCATAGGTGAAACATCAGAGGACTTTGCAAGAACATGTAATAAAAAAAGTATGCATGCTTTGGATCAAAGAAATAGAATTTCTTCTGTAAATATTAGATGTAAAACCTTCTCTTGTTAGTACATTGAATTGACATCAGCGTTTTTTTTTGTGGGGGGGGTTCCTTACTTTCAATTTCCCATTGTATGAAAACTCTGCAACAATCATAAATACCTTACCGAAACTTCAATGAAACTGCACATATATTTTTTAAATTTTCCATGCCATGATTCCTCAAGAACCCCAATGAAGTTTTTTTCATTTTAATTCTGTTAAATAATTTTCTAGTAGAATTCAACAAACTATTCATGGTTAGTCCAAATTCCACGGCAAAGGCTGGTGAGGGAGTTTTTTGGCATTCAAGTTTCTCATCTTCTGAGAACTATTGAAACATCTTATCTTGTAACTGGTCGAAATTCCATGATTTCTAAGATGTTTTTATCTTAATTTAGTGTTGCTTAAAAAGGCACAAATGTGAAAAGATAGTGGAGAATCACTAAGCAACAATATGGCATAATTTGTTTAACATTAATTCAAAGAGCGCGACTTCGAAAGATATAAGATACACTGAAAATTTACAAGTTTAATTATTCTAAAGGAACTCTCTGTATTTTGAAATAGGCACTAACTTCAGAATTTCCATCCACTTTTATTGATAAATTTAAATACAAAAATGTTTCTTTTTCAGTATCATATTTCATCTTTCGAGGTATGTTCCATTCGTTTTGATAGAATGGCCAAACACGATATTTAGTCTATAAGTCGAAATAAAATTAAATTTTTTTATTCATATCTTGAAAATATCGTATTTATTTACCTGAATTTTTTGTTGTTGTAATAATAGGAAACGATCCATTTATAATCTAAGATTGCTTTTCCTTTCAAATAATATTTAGCACTTAATATAATTTATCAGATTTCATGCTTGATTTTTTCCTTTAATGCAGCATTCGTTAGTAGAAATCGACAAAAAATGTAATTTTGCTTTGTTATTGATTCTTTTACAATTTCCTTTAAATTTTGTGTATTTATTAGAATGAGATACACATGGGGTAAATCGCTGGAATTATAAAATTCCTGGCCATAAGTTTTCTGATTTGGCAATCAGAACGGATATAGAGAACATGAGCATATATTCTCATTTTACTTTGAAGATCTTGCTACGAGAGTATATAGGGGATCTATCAAAACCGATTATAATATTTCTTTGAAAATTCAGATTTTTTGAAATTTCAATATAATGCATCCTTGGAACATTCTCACATATTCTTTAATTTTCATATAATTTTGTTTCAAATAAGAAAGGAATAAAAATAAAATGCTTTATAAACGAAAAAAAACATTAGGATTTTTTTTTAAAAAAAAATGAGGACTCCTTTATTTTTTTTTCAAATCCACTTATTGCCATTGCGAGAATCAGTATAAGTAATATTTTTGATGAACATTTAGAAATCCCTGTACATCACACGGAGCTTATCAGAAGTAAACAACACATTATATAAAGACATCACTTACAGAACAGCTACTCACGCATCACAATTGATTGCATAGCACCTTTTTACAGGGTGGCTCATTGAAAGATACCACAGATTAAACAAATAAAGAAAAACCACGCCCGAAACGGGACTCGAATCCAATACGCTCAGATCACGGGAAATACGCTCTACCCCTGTGTCAAGATGTCGGCGAGTAAATGTATTGAGCACAACAAATTACACTTATGATGAAAGTTTCAAATCATTATCAATTCCTTGTGAAAAGTTTAAATCATTTTCATCTTCATCACTTACTGGTTGTTCCTCTAACTATCCACTTGACCGAAACTTCTGGTTCAAGCTTCTACGAGCTAAATATGCTTGAAAAAAAAGCCGAAAAGCTAAAATATGCTTGAAACTACGAGTTCAAGCGCACGCACGCACGCAGACACACACACAGAGAGAGAGAGAGAGAGAGAGAGAGACATAACAGTTATAGGATATTAACGGATTTCTTTGAGATACAGTCATAATAGATATTGAGAAGTATATAATTTTTCTATTTCATTGTTATTTTGGAATTTATGAAAAGTGCTCCAAAAAGTTAACTGGAAATTATTTTCGAAGATAACAGCAATAGAAGAGAACATAATATAATGTATAAAACGATAAAATTCTAAAATAATATTTTGGAATATAACAATTCTTTGAATTTTTCTAATTTTTATTTTCGAAGAAAATGTCTTAAAAGCAGCTGACAAAGGGGATAAATTAATTAAGCTTCGGAATTGGCGATCCTTTGAAAAATGGAACTTTGAAAATCCTTTGCAAATGATGGAACTTTGGAACTTTGAGAATCCTTTGAAAATGATGGAACTTTGGTCTCACTTTCTCACTTTTTAAGTTTTGATTATCTCTAAAACAATATAAAAAAATGTGATACGTAAAAATAATAAACAGCAATTTTTTCTCAACTGCAATCTTGCAAAAATAAGGAGTGTGATGAAAATAATAATCAAACTGAGTCGTTATTTATTGAATCAACTCATTTGTGTATTAGTATGAGTTGGCCTTAATTTGCTCTTAGATGAAGGAAAATTCTCCCTCCACCTAAATGATTTTTATTAACGGCTTATAAGAAGTTGTTCACAATTCTTCTTTATTTATCATTTTCCTTGAATATATGCTTCATTAATTCAAAAATTTGTTATTATTTCGAAGCATATGAGCTTTGAATATCAAATTAGAAACAATAATAGATGTAAAAGAACGAAGTACCTCAATATTTATGAATTATACGGTATTATTTTTCAATATTTTTGATAAAAATTTAAAAAAGGAATTGTAATAAAATTATCTCATACAATAAGTTACTTGTTTCACAAAATGTTTACACTTCAATTGCATTTATTGAACACAATTTTTATCTAAAAATACAGTATTTAAAAAACAGCAGAAGAACCATCAGCTTTGATTTTTTTTACGGAGAGCACAAAAAGGAAACATTGCAATCTTCAAAAAATTCCAACTCGAAATTTTGGTGAATCTCCAGGCTTCAGACTTGAGCCGAAAAACACATAATATAGTATCTGTCTATATATGAACACAATGACTCAAGATTTGAACTAGATGGATAAAATTTGATTTTGTGCCAAATTTGTAGATTTTTTGTCAAATTTTAAACTAAATCCATTCAGAGAAAATATGCCTGTTTTTCATAATACAAATGAAAATGTCAATTATAAGCAGAAAGAAATAAACAGAATTTTTTTTTTTTGCAAAAGCGTAACCCCTGAGATGTAAATCCATATCAAATTTGTAACGAAATCTGTCAAGAGTTTAAGTGTCTATCGATCTGTACTTTTGCATGCACATAAATGCAAAAAATGAAAAACTTGAAAACTTAAATCAATGAAAATTGATATATAATCTGTTGATTATAGTTCTAGTGTTATGTCAATTTTATTTTCAATCATTATGGAAAAATAATCCAAAATACAGATTTGATTTTTTAGCTCTTGTGTGTTAATTGTATAGTAGCGATTAATCTCCAAAAATCATAAATTAGATTTTTTTTCTAGTTTAATGCAAAAGATCGGTATCGCTCAATTATTGTTCGTCAAAGCTATGCAATTAATTCACTAGTACTGATTTTCTGCACCATGTTGCGAAGCACATAACCTTCATATGAACTAATTTTAAAACAAAATCCTGGCCACTAGTAGCTTTATCCAAGATCCAAAATTTTATGCGGGGGTGAAAAACATTTTTATTAAAGTATATGAGAGAAAATTTCGGGGAGATCACTCCCGCTTATTTTAACTAAACAAGTACAGAAATTAATGATTTGAAGAATTAGAAAAATTTGTAAATTAGCAACAGTTTTTTTAAAGCTTGGAATATTGAACAAAGTATTTATGCACAACTATTAATGTGGATCTATAAATTAAGTAATTTTTTATTTTTAGTGTATTTGATTTTTATTATAGTGTTTTAATGTATTTGAATTCGAAATATCACAGAGGAAATAAAATTTTAGGTCTGTCACTTCCTTTCTTTACATAATTTTTATAAAGTGGGAAAATACTTATTGCTTGAAGCATTTACTCAGAGGAGCTGTAGAAAAAAGAAGATTCTAACTCTCAATGCCATATAGTCGAACTTGATTTTGGGCATATTCGGATTTTTTTATTTGTTGCTTATACGTTCTTTAGAAGTTACTAGTAGAAATTAAAAAGGCAGTGTTTAATTAGGGATAATTTTACGCTGTTTAATTCATAGTAAATACTTAGAGATTGCACAAATTTTTAAAAAGCTAAAATAGCAATACTCTCTTTTTAAGGATTTAACTTCTTCCAGTTTTTGAAAGAAGCGAATGCCTTTATTTCAAATATTATAAAACTTTTAAAAGAAATTCTATGACGATCTTAAAAAATCTTCGATTTTGAAATAAATGGAAACACATGGTACTCAAAATCAAGTCAAACCGGTTATCTTTATCAGTAGCTTTCAAAAATAAAAGAAAATATGTCTGTGGGAAAATATTTTAAGATAGTTTCGTTCAAAACTAATTGCATGATATAATTAATTTAAAACCACAGTAATAGTTATAAAAATAGTAGTAAAAGCGTTTATAACTGAATGAATTAAATGCTTCATTTGAATTAGGAATTATTTCAAAGCTAACGAAAGGCTTGTATATTACCAACGCAAGTTCTTTATTTAAAAATAGCAAGGAAAAAAATGTTATAAACAGATGAAGGATAAACTACTTCTTTTAAAATTTTTAACGTTGTTCAATATACAGAATAATAATTAAAAGGAGTCATTATTTATTAAGTCTAGTCACTTATATACATAATATAAGTTGGCCTTAACTAGATTTTTGGGGAATATAGATTTTTCCTTAACCTGAAAGGATGTCTAGTATCAGATTGTAAGAGACTGTCTGGAATTTTAACTACTTTTTAAAAATAATTTCATTAATTTAAAAGTTTGTAATGATTTTAAGGAGTTTGAGCTTTGAATGCCAAATTAATATTAACAATAGATACGAGAGAGAGAATTAATTATATCCAAGAATTATTTCTTATTCCGACAATCATATTAATAAGGACCGTAGAACACATTCTCTCCTTCAATTCGTGGTTTATTTTTGCTGTATTGCGCATTTTGCATTAAGTTTTGTGGTATAGAGAAGAGAATCGAGCACTTTTGAGAACTCTTGTCGTTGATGGAATGGATCCAAAATTTGCCGGCAAGAACGAACAACCATTTCATTTTAAAATCAAGTTGTGTTTGTAAAAATTATCATGTTAATTCTTTGTAAATCCAAAAAGCAGTAAGGCGCATAATTGTACCTATGTAGAATTAAGGATTCTTTTAGTGCTTAAAAAGCTCAAAATTATAATTATAGGTTTATTTTAACTTAAAAATTAAGGGAATTTTTGATATTATACGGTTTTTATAACAATCATTATCTAAAAAGAATGAGAAAATTATGGATAAATTAGTATCTCTAGTTGGATTGGACATTGGATCACAAAAGGTTAAAGTATCATGCAAACAGATTGATCAACAATAAATCAGTCAATGAATTAACATTGGTAAAGTTATAAAATTAAACGCCGCATTTCTTCTATATAGTTTATTGAGCTTTGAGTTAAGATGCTCATATGCATATCTGAAATCGTTGAAAGAATAGCCGAAAATGTGGTAATTTAGTTGCAAATAATGCTCACTTAATTTTATCCCTCCAATTTTTAACACGTTTCAATTATCGAGTTCATAAAAAATAAGACACAACTCAGAATTTTATTCTGCCACAGGAAAACCTAAAATGTGAAGATTAATCAAAACTCAAGATAGAATTATTATTATTTTTTTTTGAAGTTTGCAATTTGTTCCCACTTTATAGTTTGAGGATGTAAAAATTGCATCATATTTATAACAATGTATTTAATGATTAGCTCATTATTTATTATTATTATTCATAATTAATTAATGCACGAATTTGAAAAAAAAATTGGAAAGAAGCACTATTTTAGTTTTATTTGGATTAGTACTCGATTTTGAAGCTGTATAAAATTCTTTCTCTCTTAATTTGAAACCATTTCAGATAATAACATACTTGGAAAGGACATTGAATAGTTTACTGAAATAACCGGGGAGTTATTACTGACCTAAAAGCATTTCAAAATCTTGATAATTACAGTACACAATCGAATAGCTAATCTGCAAACAAAATAAAACAAGAAAATATAGCACAAGAATTGACTAAACTGATTCTAATGATTTTATTATGAACAAGTAAAAACACTTATTCAGAATGCTTTTTCTATGTCTTTAATAACTTTTCCAGTTTAGAACAATATTTACTTTTTCCCATACCCGGTTGTAACCTTATTCAGTAGTTGATAGTTCGATTCTGGAGATAAACTTTTCTAAAGTTATGATTTTTAGTATCATAAAAATCAGAACTTTAGGAAAATCATTAGTGTTTCATATGAATGGTGTACTACTCTTAATGTTTTCACACCACAAAAATCTAACCAATCAATCCAATCTAAACCAAACCAATTTAGCAAGTATCAGATTTCTGCTTAGTGCTTCAGTGGATTAAGACTCAAATCTGTATCGGATCCCAAAATTCTACTATGAATCATCGAACCTTTTTTAAGTAGGCAAGTAGTATTAACATTAAGGAAGTTTAGGTACTAAGATCTTAATACCCAAGGCATAATTTTATATTTAGCATAAGCATTTAGCCGAAAAATGAAAAGATATTTGCAAAAGTATCTTATTTAGAAACAGAACAAGAGCCGCTAAGAAATAAAACAATCACTTATATCTACCACTAGAAATATTTATTGCCAGATGTGCAAAGGAGTGGTGCATTAGCTAGTCACGTTTTTGCCTTCACTCCGAAAAATTTGGAGTTTTATCACTGGATTTTGAAACAGTGAAATAAAATGTTGCTCAACTTTATCGGAAAGCTCATTATGAAAACAAGTTTAACTACAGAGTTCTTTTTTGTAGTTTTTTGCTTTACTTGAAAACACCTAAGCATCAAGTAAGTAGCAAAAAGTTTTCTTCGATAAAAATTACAACAGCTTTAATTGCTGACATAAGAGAATAATAATATATATATTTATTTTCGGCTACCTTAAATTAATATAGAGAATTTAACTTTCTTTTGCAAAAATTTAAAAAAGAAATGAAAAACGTTTAAGTCATTATTGAAAGTCTTTATCTAAATCAATTTTAAAATTTAATTAATTTAAAAACTTACTTATTATTGATGCCTATTCAATTGATGAGGACTTTAAAATGCAAAAGATGGAAGAAAAAAAAATTAATTTTACTAATGTGACATTTATGAATGCGATTCATTTTATTTTTAATGCTGTGCTTGATTGTTCTATAAAATAATCCAGAGACAGCAATGTTATTAATTTCTATGTTGATATTGAAGCTTCTGCTATAACTGCTTAATTATTTATTGGTAATTATAATTATGTGAAAATTAATAAGGTGGTTTGGTAAATAAATACTGGGTATTTAGTGTTGTGAGTGATAAAGTAGTCAAAAGTTTTCTAAATCTGATGAACACTTTTCACATGTGATTATTGGCAACAAGGAAGCGAACCGATAAACATATGAAACACTGAAGCATGTATTGAAAGCCTGAAATGAAATTTTAAGAAATCTTAAAGTTTTCCATAATGGCCTTCATATATTAGATGCGTAATGTTTAAGTTTTCTTTTTTTCTTTTTGCATGAACACCTTTAGTTCATAGAGAAAAGAAAACTAGTTTATGAAAAAGCAATCTAAAAACTATCATGTTATACAGACTGAATGTTATTTGGGAGTTTGCCTTTTTTTTAAAATAAAAATAATGCTACCTTTTTTACTTTTATCGTCCTTTAACAACAAGTACCAATTACATTTTGAAAGGCTTTCTTGGTACTTTCAGCATAGAAGTATCTTTTGAATCATGATGGATGAAACTTCATCTTTAAACTTCACTTATACGACCTGAGTGTTGCAGATCGATAAAAGATCATTCAAATTTGCATCCATACTTTTCTCCCCCTTTCGCTCTAGTATCGTGTTTTAAAATCAAGGATAAGTCATACCCTTGAAAGGATTTCGAGGTACTGTCGGATGTAAAGGATCGTTTTAAATCACGGGAGCTAGCCAGTAACCCTTCTCTTGAGGCTGTGTGAGTACTCAGAAATTCTTTTTCCCCTTCACCCTTTAGAGCAAACAATTTCCTGGGCCCTTCGTTATCTGAGATCGACCTGTTTTACGTTATGACCTTTTATCCCGGCCCTTTGCAGTTGCTTCCGGAGGAGGGATTTTTACGGCCCCAAACTGCAGAATGCTTTCATGAAATTTCGATTGAAGGGGAGGAACGTCCCATGCAAATTGACAGAGGTACTTGCATTTTATTGCTGTTTTACGAGCATCCATGCCTTTTGGGGAGCGAATCCAGAAGCGGAATCAGCTCAGAGGAGGAGCCCTCTCTAATTTTGCATTCGACATAAATTTTTCCTGAGGAGCCAAGAATCAGAAATTACTTCGTCTGACGCTTAAGCCGGGAAAATTAACGAGTTTCCACCTCCGGAATGGAAATCTGGTTTTAAGAGATTAAAGTTTCTGAATAAAAGGCATGAAAGCTTTATCCAGGAAAATAGATTGGCTACTCTACTATGAAGAAAAGGCCTTTACACTTTCTGATTCTAAACAGATCAAAAGTGTACAATCTGGCTGAGATCAAATAATGTGCACTAAATTTTGATCATATAGTATTAATAAAACAATTTCTGTCTTCTATGTATTGAAAATATATATATATAAATACGGGAAACAAGGTTTAAACTGTAAAAACTCTTTATCCAAGACGATTATTTCATCAACTATATATGATTAGGGTCACTTTTTATATTTATTTAATTATTTGTTTAAAATTGAGAGAAAATTTAGGAAATATTTTAGTTCATGGTCAATATATTATATACTTATGAACTTTTACTTTAAAGAAATATATAGGATTAAAATATAATGAAACTAGGAGATATTTTAAGAATTGAAATATCTTAATTCCTGAAATATCTCTCGTTGAATAACATTGCTTTTTTTTTTCTTGTATAGCAAGAAATTCTAATCTGTGATTATATAGACCCGGGCGCAGTCTAGCCATATACGGCTCTTGCATCAAAAGGTTCCTAGCATCAAAAGGTTCCTAGAACCTAGAATTCATCCAAGAACCGCTCTTGCATCAAAAGGTTCCTAGAATCAATCTTTTCCTAGAATCAATTCTAGGAAAAGATTGAGAGCTATGTTTAATATATCATATGGGTACTTCCCATCCGTTAAAAGACGTAGAATCATTCAAGTTGATGCTAATCTGTTGGATTGTTTTTCGATTTCTATTATTAGTTCACACTCTCCCTATATATATCTTGTTCAAATTTTCAGTCGTTAATAAAATACTTTTTATCCATCCTCTCAAGTTCAAATATATATATTTTTAAACTTGTAGTGGATGTCACTTGATGCCAATACAGTTTTTTCAAATATTAATTTATTAATTAAATTTAACTCATTTTTAATACTTTAAATAGAATTTAGCAGTTTGTAATGCCGATTGAAATCAACAGGCTGTAGCTCAATTGATAAGATGCAAGGATTTCAGTTTATTTCCCATGAGGGTGAAGAATGGGAGATCAATTTTTATGAAAATCAATAATTTTGTAATAAATTATTTTTATTAGTTGTAATTATTTGAAAAAAAAGCAACTAAAATAAAAATGTTCTTTGTCGATCTAAGTTGGAATTCACTTTAAAAGAATGTTTTTTATATTGTTTTTCTAAATTTGACCTTTTAGGACATAGTTTAAATATTCTCTAAGCTTTATTAATATAAGGGAATTCTTCCAAAATTCTCTTTATAACTAGTTAATACCTCATTAGAAAGGTATGAATAACGCAATCAAACAAAACTCTATTCTCTCTGCCTATTTGATTTCAATTTTTAATTTCTAATTAATAACTAAATAACAATAAGAGTGTATTTCGCTCATCAATAAAATTATTAGATTTTTTTTTGAAACAAACAAATTAAATTCCAAATGGTTGAGAAAAATTTTGTGACCTTCGTGAAAGCTTATTTTGGCATGAATATCTGTAAAAAATCGTTGTCATACGTAGATTTTTTTCTTTGCTTTGATAAATATGAATTAATATTGGAATCCAAATATGAGCTGGGCGACTAGTTTTAAAGAATAAGGCAACAATCTTTAAAGATTCACTGTTTATTAAAAGAATGAAAAGTAGACGTCGTTTTTTTATCGATTTAAAATAGCAACTGTTCACGAGGAGGATAAGAGAGGAACGATCTAATTCAATGCACTTTATTCTTGGGTTTCTATAAAATTTATTTTTAGAATCTTAAATCCTTACTACTTTCTTTTCACGAATCTTCGTCAGCTTAAATAATATTTAAATATTTGTAGAAGGATGCTAAAATGTCAGATTTATATATTAAATTTGAATTTTTTTAATGATCTGTACAGTGAAGAGAAGAATAATGGATGATGAAGTTACCTTCATCATCCATTTTTGAAATTACCTTCATCTTCCAAGAGAAAGTACAAATATAGTATGTTTGATAGCAATTCTTTAATGTATCTGCTAACAGAGATATTTGCATGCCATGATTAGCTGAGAATAGAATTCAAATAATCATTGAATCATTACCGGATTGCACCATTTGTAAAGGTGTTTTAGCATTTGGGACATATTGAGATTCTCATCAATCATTAAACATCATCATGCTTGCATGGGTGGAAATTTATATTTTATAGACTTCGTATGAGTTGTTAATTGGACTGTTTGATAATAATTCAAAAGTATACAACCCAGTAACACACATTATTACTTGAAAAAGTAGCCTTCTGTTGTTTTATAAGTCGGAAGTATAAATAAGTTATTTCAAGCCTTTTTTTTAATAGTATTTTTCATCTCCATACGTTTTCGATTCACAGTGCAGGGAGCTGATGTTTAATTTTTCAAGTATCCATTTATTTATTATTTGTTAAACAATCACCTCATTTTAAATGAATTTCATTTGAATCTTTTGCATATTTACTTAAAACAATATTTTTTGAATTGTTTTTAATGCAATTTAGTATACTACGTATTGATATTATGAAGTTTTTAAACATATTAACACAATTTCATCTACTTTATGTTTATAAAGATGGAATTCTATAATTGATTTTTTTACTCTCTTTCTGAAGTGTTAGAGTCCTAAACTTTTGCACGCTTGTGAGTTCATGTTGATAATACATTAATTTTTTCAGAATTCAAATACATAATCAATAATTAGATTAAATCTTGATTTCATAACAATGGTACCAAGTTGTAGTGACTTCAAATATAATTTATCTCAAATCTAAAATTTAGAACTAATTATAATTAAAAGATTTTGCTTATTAGTACGTCAGCAAGAATGGGTTTAGATAATTCGTTCTTAATTCAAAATTTTACCATGCATGAAAAATAATTTACTCATATTTTTTTT
This sequence comes from Argiope argentata, assembly GCA_026289955.1. NCBI lineage: Eukaryota > Metazoa > Arthropoda > Arachnida > Araneae > Araneidae > Argiope > Argiope argentata. Next base: position 556,405 of record JAOUZG010020818.1, read on the forward strand.
AATCCAAAATAAAACTTAGGTTTTGTTAAAGTATTGAAATAGTTTCAGCAAAAAATACCTCTCATATTTAGTTTTGCTAATTAAAGAAAATCGTTTTTAAGATTTTATTTTTTGTTTAGTAAAATAGGCTGAACTTCTAGGTACTTAAATATCATATTTTAAAAGCTAGTATAATAATTTATTGTGAAAAAATAAAGTTCCTTTGCTTTTTTCCCCAACCAGTAAGCTTTGGGGTAAATATGCGTTTATCAAAATTGCCAGGATAAAGATTGAAAACCTCTTAGTATAGAAATAAATAGGTGAATACATGGCGTTGCTCGGAAATCAAATAATTTCTTATGTAATATTTTTAACGAAAAAATTAATATTTTATAAACTTTTATAATGCATATTATTCTATATAACTTGATTGACTGCCCTTGGGTCAAGGTTACTTGAATTCACTCAAAAATGAAGGTATTTTATTTATTTCTTTTAATTCTCTCAGATACGGTTAACCCATTCCTTGCTATTGACGGGATGTCTCATAGGAAGCTATGGTAAAATTATACATTTATAAATTTCGCTAATAGTGATTGGATTAAATAAATACTTGAAGTTAATTAAACATCTCTGATATATGAAGTAGAAATTTACAAAAAAATAGATCTGAATCTTATTTTAACTGTATTTCAAAATCCTCTGCGTTAAATTTTAAATGAATTAGTGAATTTTTTATAAAATTGCACATAAAAAAATTTGGCATCAGTTAAAATTTAAAATTTTGAAATGGAAGTGAAATATTTCTCTTATTGTAATATTCTCCGAAATTAGTGAAGAAAAGGGGCAAAATTTGAATTAATTTCTTATTAATTTAATAACTAACTAATTTGATCGCTTAAAAAATTTGATTATAATCCTTTTCTCGCTTTAAAAAATGAATGTGAAAAGTTTGATTGAAATCGTCTCTGCTGTTTATATGGAGATGGGGATCATACAAACACACATGTTATATACACAGATTTACTGAGATTTATTTACACAAAGATAAATTATTCTCGTATGATTTGAATTTCCTTTTATGCAATAATTTACGAGCCATATGAAATAATAGATTTTATATAAAAAAATATGATTTTCAGAATTCATCTTATATAAGCTTAAAATAAATAATATATGCCACAACAGATTTTTTGATAGTTTATATACAATAGCCTTCAAAATCCACATGGGTCCGAATTTTATTTTATATTCGTCTGATATGATCGTTTCAATGCATCATCGACCATGTGAAAGTCAAGGACAAAATTATAGAAAAGTTTGTCTTTGCAGTATTGTTCACCAGCTTTTAAAATTACTTTCCAAAAACTGCTTGATTTAGAGTTGCGGCTTATTTCAAACTTAGATTTCTGAGTTAATTTTTTTGTACTTTCAGTATATTGTAAACATCAAGGTCAAGTTATTGTAAATCCGCTTAATACTCTTTAAAATTTATATCTGAAGTACTTATACATAAATAAGATTTTTTTCTTTTTTATAAATGAGACACCTATACATTGCAATAGTTTTTCTTATTAATTCTGTGCAATTAGAATCAAAATCATTACGTCACTGAATATTCTAATTTATATTTTTCTGATATGATCATATGTGATGCATCATCAACCAAGTGGAAATCAAGGATAAAACTCAGAGAAAACTTAATATTATGTTAATGTCAGTACAATATTATTTTAAAATTATTCTCTTTAAACAGTTGATTTTATTCTTATATTTTAAAAATTTATCATCAAAGTTGATGCTCTTTTACTTTTAATTTAAAATTCAACATTAAATCTTCATCATTGTAACATAATATTCTTTGAAATTATATCTGAAGTTAATAATATATAAATAACAGCTTATTCCTTTTAAATTAAAGAAACGTTTGAAACAATTTTCTACTTTTTCTCCTACTTTGTAGTAATTTCGCTCGTTTAGATAAAGAATTATGTTATAATTTAGATACGTTCTGCTGAGATTATCATCAAATCATTATGATGATAATCTCAGCAAAACGAAATATGACATCATGTTTCTCATCAAGGAGCCATTGTAGCATAAGTTTTCGTATTTCTTTTTTTATATCCATATTTTCATATTAGAAAAGTATAAGTTATAGAAAAAGCTTTATTTTAACAATAGGATTGTTGGGATTAGAAAATAAAATTAAAAAAGAAAAAAAAAAGAATTATGAAGGTAATTATTTCTGCTCTTATATGTAAAGCATAAGTATTGTAGTATCTCCAACTATAAAAATAAATATAGTATAAAATAAATTACTATTGTCATAACTAATAACTTCAATATTTTAATTTATTTAACCTTCTGATTTGATGGTTCTTCTATTTTGCCATATATTGTTATCTTGAGCCCTTCAAGGGAGAATTTTGGAAATATTTTTGTGTAACAAAATGATTTGTGTCTTTAAAAGTGAATGCTAATATGTTTTTAGATTTAAATAAGAACCATTTTGGCAGTTCGTTGTATGAATCAATATCTCGTTGTATGAGAAAAAGTCAAAATGTTTTTCTAGAAAATAAACAAATTAGAAAGGTTCAAACAGCAAACAAATCTTTTTTTTAACATTTGGTATAAAAAGAAAAGCAGCGTGGATAAAAATTATGCTTCGTATTTTCAACGAAATGTATCAATATTGATATTGAATTTGTATGAATTAATTGTCACAATCTCTTTTTATTGAAATGAGTGTAATTAGTAAAATATAACGTCAATTTATTTGTCTCGTGCGTGTTCTAATATTTTAGCATTTTTTATTCTCTTTTTATTTCATTGGATTATACAATTGATCAATGTGTTCGATATTATATAAGCAACTGATACCAAAAGGTAACTAGCTAATACATGAGTCGAAATATTAAATAATACATTTTTTTCAGAGCATACTAGCCTTCTTATTTAGCATTTTCCAAGATTCATTCAAGCGAAGAACTTTTACCAAAACTTTTATTACTTGCTACTTGTTTCAGTTGTAGGCTACATTATATTTTGATAATAAAATTTAAATGATTTCCGTTTTCATATTTTGACTTCCGTTAAGTTAATATTTCCGGAGAAGTACGATTAATCAAAAAAGTTATCCAATTATAATCTTGCATCAATAAAAAACGCATAAATTCTTTTTATTTCTTTTACGTTAGCTTTGCATGAAAGATAAAACTATATTAACAAATTATTAATTAAGATTTGTTGTCAAAACATTTAAAGCGGTAAATTTTAATTATCATTTAAATATGTTAGCTAAAACTAATACTCTGTTATTCAAATAAATATTTTGACAAAAAATATTTATGATCTCTCACGAAGAATATTCTTGAAGAAATAAATAATTGTCTTTTTGAAACAACTAAATTAACAGAAATATGCAATATTTATCTTCGGCATACAGCATGTGTTTTTTGCTTTCAGTTTTTTATAATTAAAAATTTTCATGTCCAAAGGATTTAAGTTTAAAAAAGTAATTTTACTATCTATGCAAGATCAAAATAAATAAACGTAAATGGAAAAGTCATTTTTATAGAAAATTTATTGAAATAGATAAATTGAAATGATTCATATTAAAATGCCATTATTTATCTGCAGAAACTCAAAAAATGTTTGAAAAGAAAAAATATCCTGGATTTAAATTGAAAAGGAGATCATATTGATAATAAAACGTATAAGTGTTTAAAGCGTTCTAAATTGAGTTTTTAAATATTTTTTTACGGTTTTCTAAACACACTCTCATTTAAACTTCGAAACTTTTCTTTGTTTTTAAAGGGAATGAATCAGTCTTTTAAAACTAGACGAAAGGAAAATAGTTAAATTGTAAAAGGACAAATTAAAGGAAAGGAAAATTGCTAAGTAATAGTAAGTTGTTGTGCATTGTTTCTGTGTTATGTTTACTGAGAAATATAATAAATCTTATAAAGAGTGCCATTTAAATTTAGAAAAAAAAAATACAATAAGAAATCGTGAGACAAAATACATTCATTTATAAGGAAATGATATTACTTCTTTACCATACGATGAATGAAAATAAGCAAGTGCTTTGGTATGCAATCATTAATTTTTAAGACTTGCAATTTTTTAGATTTCTTTTTTTATATAAAAGAAAGATGGCTTTGAAATGTTCTCTCTATTTTTTTCAGTAGATAGAGTTTTATAAATCATTTCAGTTTCCTCAAAAAGAATTCCTTTCACGAGTTTCCAGTGTTAAATTAATATTTTTAGGTTTCTAAAAGCAAAGGCTGTTTGCAATCACATTTTTTCCAAAAATAACCGCATCATTCTGTTTGTATGAATGGAATGCAAAATTCATTCTTAAAATGATCTCGTATTATATAGGCTGATAAGTTCGCTCTCAGCAGCAAGAAAAATTCCATTGCATTTGATTTTCAGGGGGGGGGGGACTAGTGTTAGAATTTGTTTTTATACCGAATTTATGACGATTTCAAAATATTTTGTTATTTAATAATTTGTAACTGTCAATGTTTATTGGAAAAAGAAATTTCTAATGCTCTCGATAATGAGCTTTAGGACATATTTTATAATGATAAAGTTTATCATGTGTTACAGTTATTAATATGAAAAGTATAAACGAGTAGCTACTATCCGCATTAAAATATTTTTAGTAAAAAGAACATTTTCTTGTAAAAGAAATTTATTTATATGTTTCGCTTGTAAAATATTAAGGAGAGAATGAATATAATTAAGGCAAATAATGCTGACATTATGTTTAATGTAATGTTCGGTTTGCTACCTCATTTTTAATTTAAAGTGAAAATATTTCTGATAAATTATTTTACAAAAAATATAGAATTCTTAAAAATACGACAGGAATCACTGGTCAGTATGTGATGCATTTCCTTTAATGTAAAATAAAGAAAATTATAAATAGATTTACATTTAATATTGTCACCCCTTTTGAAATATTATAAAGATATTTATCTTCAGTTTTAGTTACATTTTCCCTCATTAACTGACTCGCTATAATATTTGTTATTATCTTATTTTAAAATCAAAACTATTTTATAAATGAGTAATAAAGGATTTCAAAGATAAATTATTGCGCTCCAAAATGTCTCTTAAAAACATTTTTGATTGTTGATTAGTTAGACCGAGAGTAAAATCCGATAATATAACAAAGCTTTTTGTTATTCTAGCATGCATTCTTCAAGTAATTAATAAACAGTTGTTGAAGAAGCTTTTATTTATAAAATATACTTTGGATTTAGGTGCATATAATTTTAAATAAATTCATTCTGCAAAGTTAATGGAATATGAAGAGATTTGATTTATAGAATCAAAATAGTTGTTATATAGAGATCAAACTTCTTTAGCTGTTGTACATTATTGTTTTAAATATATTGTTTATATAAGAATATATTGTTAATATGTTGTTTATAAAAGAAGAAAAATTTTCCTCACATATTTGAATTCAATAAATATAAAGTATTTATTAACCACAAAAAAGGACAATCAGATTTGTAATGTGTAAAATGAAGCTACATTTTCCATCACGATTAAATATTTAAATAGAAATTCCATAACTCCTTTTTTGGTAAATTTAATATATGAACTTTTTCATTCAAAATGGTTATAGCATTTATTCAATTGTGGAATCATAATTTCACAAATTTTGATTTTAGAAATTTAATTTAAATAATTGACTGATGCTGACATTACAAAAAAAAAGGAAGTTTTGTGCGCTATTGCAAAAATCCACTTTTATTTTGATTCAGGATTTACTATTGATTTCGAATTTGTAAATTAATTGTTTTCAGATATTTGTTTAATTTATGAAGGTAAATCAGGACAATCATAAAGTAAGTTCAGAAGCAACAAAACAAAAAAGCATATTCCTCCTAAATGTATTTTAATTATTGCTTATATATAGATATTTAAAGATACTAATTAGAGAATCTTTCGATTGACGCAGTGAAATTCATAAAAAGGTTTGTTTCGAAAAGTTCCTCAATATTGGTGATACCATAAGACATATTTAAGAAAATTTCTATCATTTTGTAATATTTTTTCTTATATATTTATTAGAAATTAAGATGGTAGATATTAGTTTTTCATTTAATAACTAGGACATTTAAAAATTATGTTTCGTAAAAATGAAATTTCTTACCTTACGAAATAATAAACTGTAGCAAACTGAAGCTTGATGTAGAAATATAGTGTCATAGTTGAACTTCGTTTATAATTGATAAAGATTTGGTTGTCAAATTCTGCAACTACTACTCTTACACCCTCCTTCGGAATTCTCAACAACGAAAAAAAAATCTAATAAATTCCTCTAAATGTTAATGAATATCACCTGAAGGCATCGTATAAAGCACAACTTCCAGTTCTTTCGATTTCTGTGGATCGTAAAAGGATCGCCCATTTCCAATCACAGATAATTCTGACCAATCTGAAAGTGTCAATCTTTTAGCTTGAGGCGTTTTACATCTGGTAGGAATTAGAAATTAGACAACCTTACATTCCTTGATAAATTGTTTTCGATTGATGTTCTGTATTTATCAAGTCATTTTAAAAACTAATGATTTTTAAAAAGACATTGATTAATATTGAAATATTCGCCTATATACATGAAAAAAAATAATAAAGGTTTTTCTAGTTTCAGTCGCTTCATTCTAATAAATAACTACGAAAGATTATTCAGAAAAGTCAGAAACCAATATAATTTCAGGATAGAAAAAAAATCTGAAAAATTTACTTATGAAAATATGAAATCCAGTATACTTATTCTCATAACAGTGATTTAGAAGAAACGTATTAATTTGATACAGAAAGAAAACAATTTAATTCTAAGCATGAACAACTTTTATTGTTTGCCTTTTTTTTAATTATCTTACATTTTAATTGGAATCCATCATATCGTGATGGAAATAAGAGAAAGAATATGAAATCTGCCTGTCCTCTATTTCTAATCTAGGAAATATAAAATAAGTAACCAGTGGAAATATGAAATGATAAGGAAAGTTTGTAGATCACTATTCAGCAGTATTACCACCTTACATAACAGAAAAAACAACATCCGTATTATAGCGTTCTTTGAGCTTTTCTTCGATGGCTTTTTGCTTTCAGGACTTGACTTTTTCATCTATTTGAATGATGTGAACCACCTGAAAAGTTAACGAATATTTATTAGCTATATACAACTATATAAGCTATATAAAATTATTAGAGAATAACATCTAAATTATCTATTATGTAAATAATTATTTAATGAATTTTTGTTGCATTTTTAAAATATGTATTAGTTTTATTTATGAAAAAAATTAAAATAGTTTTTATGCAAGAGTTAAATGAATAGACATTTTCCCGTTTTGAGACATTTTTAGCTGAAATTAAAGAAAGGAATTAAAAGAATATTTATGCAGAGATTATCGGATGCATAAAAAAATTAATTATAAAAAAACCCAGAAAAAAAACCATAGAAAAAATTTTAAAAATAGGAGCAAAAATCAAATATAGGAGATATTTTGACGCAGGTGGAACAAAACATTGAAATCAATAACTGCAAAGGACGCCCTGAAAATGGAGTTTGTTAAATCTCAGTATTGTTCAAGCAATAAAATATGCATTCTCAGAAGTGAATGAAAATCAGTATGAAATTCACAAAAAGTATTCTTTATTAAATTATCATTATCGCTATATTTTCAATATGGTAATCTTACTTTTGCATATGAGATACTTCATCAGAGATTTATTATTTATTGCCGAATTCCTCTCCATTGACTTTCTAAAACTATATATGAAATTTGATGTCATTCTCTCATTTATTATGTCATTTATTAGTTTTACCTCAAATACCTAAAATTGGGATACTTATTTTGTGGCAAGTGTGTATGTTTATCTTACACGTATATAAATGGATAATAAAAAGGAATTTTTTCACTAAGTTTTAATATTATGAATTTTGTTCATACTTTAAAATTATTTAATTCCAATTTGTAATTTATTTCCCATTTTAATGAATTTATGCTGATAATTATGAATGAGCTAGTGTTGTCATTCATAGGATAATTACATACATAAAAAAAATTGTGTTTCATCTGAATTTGACAGTTTGATGTACGTTATATAAGGATAATGCACAGTATTTAAAAATAATCATCAAAAAATGAAAGATAATGTGAATTTTCATGAGATTGAACATTATACTTTCAATTAAAAAAATTTTTTCTTTTAGTGGGAATCATTGAATTACTATTAACCATCCTAAGCTGAAATTATAGAAACATGTATTCATTTTAGGAGTTAATAAAATTATTGTGATTTGTATTATACGAAAATTAGAGACGCATTCAAAGTTTTTTGAAAAATTTTGCAGTTTATTTGAGGTGCAAAAATTAAACATATAATCATTTAACCTGGAAGTATGTGTATACGATCCATTTCTAAATAGCGAAGGGAAAAGAGGAGTTTATTTTTTCAATTTATACAGCCATTTTAGAAACAATTCACCCTTTAATAATAGAAATTAAAAAAGAAAATATTAACGACTATAATTGTCCTCTTAGATATAGGCTCCATAACATGAAAGACAAACAAGTGACAAAATTTTTTTTTGACACTACTAAAAATTGCAAATTGAATAACAATTTTCTTAAAATTGTTATTATTTTTCAATTTTCTTAAATCGAGAAACTTATTGACTTAAGTAAGAAAAATGCTTATTTGAATTGTATTTTTAAATGGATGAAGAATCTATTCAATCGCATTACACTTTTTTGAAGGAAAATCTGATGCTAAATTATATCAATCCACGAAATTAAGATTCAAATGATATCTAAATAATCATTGGATTCCATTCTTATAACATTTATTTTCGTAACATTTATGACGTAAAATATGTCTCAATTTTACTCACTAAAAATCAATTAATTGCTTCAAAACATTAGCAAGGCATATATCATCACCAATTTCTTGTCTCAGAATGGAAAAAATGCTGTTTGTCTCTTGCTCATTATATAATTATATAAATTAAAGTCTGGTGACAAAAGATTTTCTTTTCTGAATCCTGTAGGGAATTTCTAAGCTTCAGCCTGGATTTAAGGGGATAATATGTGGTCGAATTTTAATTTACTTTATAGAAATATGAATTCTAAAAGAGAAAAAATAATTATATAGAGTGTAAAAAGATGACTTAAGTCTTCTGAATTTTTTTAAATCTTAGATATTTTTTCTTAGATTTTTCTTTATCTTTTTTTCCCCAATAATTATCTAAGTCATGCAAATGTTTAAAAACATTAAATTGAACAAAAAAGTTGATATACTTTTTTACTGGAAGTCCCGATTAATATCAAAGCAAAGGGAAATTAGCGATTAAATATTTAAAAATGTCCTAATCACTTTACATGCTACTATAATAGCAACATCAAAGTGCAATGAAAGAATTTCAAAAATTTAAATGGAGTTTTTGAAATATTTCCTTTACTACTATATTGTTGTCTTGATTTAAATTAAATTTATTCGTATTTCACTGTACAATTCTTCAGAATTTATGATAAAATAGCATTAGCAATATAAAAAGACATTATTGACTCTCATGCTGCAATCGGCTCATTTCACCATTCACGGTTCAGCAACTTGCATAGTTAAGAAGGTATTTCCAAAAAATATCATTGATAATGTTTATAATTTGAAACATCATCAATGATCATATTTTAAATCAAATTCTGCTACATTTTACCAGATTATTTAGAATTAATATGTTTCTCATATGTTTATGTTATCTTAAAAATTGATTTATGTATTTAGCATTTAGAAAGCATTTGAGAATTTAACTTTTGATTCGGTATGTCGAATCGTTATATAAATAAAGAGTATTCGAATTATATAAATAATAGAAATATAACTATCAATATTTAAATTCATGAATGAAACTCTAAATGGCATTAAGCTAAGATTCACATAAGTTGAACTAAATCTAAGATTAAGTACAATTATGAGCCTTAAAAAATGTACATGTTCAAGCAATTTAGTATAGTTTTGATAAGGGGATCATACGTAATCAAAGACGTATAACAAAAGATGTAGATGCATTCTTACTGATCAATAAAAGTTCACATTTAAGATGCAGTTATATATTTGAAATAAAATTATACTGCAACATACTTATCAAGTGGGAATGTTCAAAATGGAATACGAGTATATATCTAAGTAGCTGATCAAGCTTTGTATGCTCTCATGAAGCACGCCCAATAATGTATTTACTAATCTACGATAGATCAAAATACGAAAAAAGGGCAAAAAGGCAAACTGAATGTATCTTTTGATCCATTTAATTTTTTGAAATTCGAAAGTCGTTAAGATTATAGCGATAGAAGTTCTTAAAAATTCGCAGAGGTTGGTAACTTTTATTTGATGTAAAACTGAAATATTTATTGATTTATTGTTGAATTAAACTATCAATTCTGTGGAAAACTTGTTTATTAATTGCCCATTCATGGATTTTTCTTGTATTACAAATTCCGATTCCTGGAGTTTCGAAAATCTCAGATGATGTCACTGATTATTATTAGAAAATAGAAAGAAGATTAGATCTTTATTTTTTACTTTATTTCATCTGTGATTTCTAATTCGATACAGAGTAAATTAAAAGAGAATATCTTGTCACTAATATCTCTTAAATTTTCGGTAGAAATACTAATTTTAAATGTTTTGCTGTGAAATTGCATATACACTAACGGAATTTAAAAATAATTTCTACAAATATCATTAATTTGTTAATATTAGATAGACTTAATAATTTTATTCATGTTCACAATGACTTCGTAACAAGTAACTTGCTCATCTTGAAAACGTATTACATATGAAATAAGCATTTACTATCTTTCTTTTTTTTTGGGGGGGGGTATATTCTAATAGCGTAGTTTCTTTGAGAATATTTTAATTATTTTTTAATAATTTCCATTTTTTAATAAATAACAAACATCCAAAATGATCACCCAAAAATTGTTAAAAAAAATGGCAGTTTTGAACCAATACTCTAGGTATTTGAGATAAATGTAATATTAAAATTTGAAACTCACAAATAGTGGATCATTAGAAACATTTCTAAGAGAAAAAAAATGCTTTCTTCATGCTTCAGAGAAAAAAAAAAATAAAAGCTTAGTTTAAAAAAATTTCGTTTATTTTTAAATATTAGGGTAAAGTAAAAATAAACCATTGACTCAAGAAATATTTAACAATTAAACGACTTTGATTAAAATGGCAGGGAAAAAATCAAATTTCTTCCATTTTTTATGAATACTTAAACTATTATCATTCTCAGTTTAAATAGCTTACCAAAATTAAAAAAAAATATGAATAGAATCAGCTTACCAAAATTAAGAAAATAAATAGTATAAAAATAAATTGCCTATTATAATTATTTCTTGAAAAATAAACGAGAATAGGAATAGAATATATTCCACTTATTAATTTTTGATTCTAATTATTGATAATTTTCAGTTCGTAATTACAAACATTTAATATTCTTAGTTACAGAATTTTAAATAAAATAATGACTAAATGATTTTCCATACTAGCTACCCGCTTTATCCTTACTATGAGACATAGCCATGGGAACAACAATTTTATTTTAGTAACTTAATTATCTTACTTTCTCCATTATCAAGTTCTTTGACTCCTATTATTATGGGAACGAGTTTTTGTTCTGTTTCAACGAAGAGTCTAAGAAGCATTTGAGAGGTTAAATAATTCTACGAAGTTTTTTTGTTTATAGTTACAGCGTTCATTAATGGTCTAAGTTTAGCTGATAAATTTAGAAATGCGATAATTCTTAGATAGTTTCACACACGAGAAGTATAGTTCAGGGATTATAGAACCTGCTCTTAAGATATTAAACACTGATTTCTGTTATAAATTAATTATTGTCCCCGAAATTCGTTCACAAATTCGTTACAACTCTAAATAGCGTGATTTTGAATCCCTAATGCTATAGTAGAGAAAAATTATATTTCCAAGAAACAGCGTTTCTTTATTCAGTTTTTTCTCACTTCCTTTATTGATTTTCTTCTTTTATAGAAAATTCTTTTTCTATAAAAAATATTATTGATTATCTTTCCCCCTTTTAAACAATTGTTTTTTTCTGCGAATATATGTTTACGAAATATAATTTCTTTTAATTATTGATATTCAAGACATCGATTTCAAATGGAATTTAGTATGATGATTTATCATTTAATTTTATGTCCTTACACTGTTTTATGCACTTCTTTCAATAATCTTTCGTCTGTTTGTTGTTTAAATGGATTAGTATTATTTTGAATTTGAATTGAGTTAGTTATGGATCCTTTACTTTTAAGAATGTATTATTAGAATGAATTATTTAAACATCAATTGGATTTTTTTTATTATACTTACTTCTGTTAGTATTTTTATAACTAATTGTAGATTGAGTAAACTAAATCTCAGTAAAAGACATTCCAGTATCACGAAAAATAACCAAAATTTGAGAAGACACAGACGACCGTTCTTCTAACAGAATTAAAACTGCTGTGGATTCTATACTTCCAAATATAATCGCATCAATTTGGGGGACTCTGAAACAATAATACACTTTTATCTTAAAAATTGTTCATAGTAATCATAAATTAAAATTTGGTTAAATTAAACAAATCCATTCAACTATTTCTTATTATTTAGAATGCATATTGTGCGAATGCTTTTGATGTAAGATATTTCTGAGGAAGTCCAGGAAATGGAAACGATCTAAGTTTTACTCATCTTATACTCAAGAAAAAAAAATGAGAATGAGCTTTAAAATTTTTAAGACTAGAAGCATTTCTTACGTTCTTTGAAATTTCGTGCAAAAAAGCAACATTTCCATATGAAATGCTACGATTATAAGTCATATGAAAAAAAAATTAGATTATTTTGAGTGCATTAATAGTTAACTTTGATTATACGAATAATATAAAGTAATAAATAACTTTGCTATTAAAATTTCCCGAATAATATAATTCATTATTATAACTTCATTTCTCTTGGGAGCACTTTTAGCAAAACTTCTTGATTTTTTTTAATATACGCTAAGATTTCCGTTGCTTTTTTCAGTAAAATTTACATTGATGATGTATTTTGTTATATTAGCTATGCTACTTAAAACTTATTAAGCTTTTAGCTGATGCCTATGATCCCAAAATGAAAATATTAAGAAAAACTTTTTTTTAAAAATAAAGTTTTTTTATATTCTGGTGGATTTGAAATACGAAAAAATTAATTACAAATGTATGAAATTTTCATTAATTTCCTGTTTCCTCATTTCAACATCAGACATCAGCCTTTTTGAAGATGATCTCAGATTTTTAACATTATGTCCCTTAATTCTCCAGTTTTTATAGAAGATGAGAGAAATATTCTATAAGTTGATAAAAATTACTAAGACATCCTTATGATTATTATCCTAATGCCTTTGAGAAACTGAAGAGTTTCTTGATCATTTCATTACAGAAAAGCATTTAGTTGAAAGGAACAAAGGAACAAATATTACAACGCTCTGCAAAGAGGAAAAAATTCTTGCATAATGCAGGCATTTACAAATCTTCAATAATTTTCATGCCGTTTCAAAATTTCTACCATTATTTGAAAAATCTACTTATTGAGACAACTAATTTTTATTATAATCAGATTTTAAAGGTAAAGTGACTGGCAAAAGTCTCCTTCCTTTTAAAGTAAACAATAGTTTAAAGAATAAAAACTAAGCGGATAAGACGTTCCGCAAATTATGTGAAAAAAATAAAGTCTCTATTGTAAAGCTTCATTTGACTCTCTGACATATAATTATCTTAAATCACGTTAAGTCTTGGATGAGGATAAGAAGTCACTATCCTGTTTGCTTGGGTTCAAAGATATCGCATAAACTTTAGATATAAATAGTTTACAAGGCCACCCAAAGACAGACCTCCGCAAAGCTTTTCTGTATTATCTTCAGGATCAAAGATTGCGTTAAGCTCTGAATCCAATGCATGCAAGAAATCATGGCAAAGGGATGAAAGTGATACCGCTGTTTCTGAAGCTCTCAGAGCGTTTGGCCAATGCTTTTCTGTTTGCTTTCAGCCACCTGTCAGTTGGTGATAAAATTTTCACTCTGTTTATGTTGAAAGGAGGTCAAAATTGCATATGTAGACAGAAGCTGCCGCATGTCAACGAAAATTCTCGGCGTCGTTCCTAAAAATGTACGTCTGAATTTGTCCACGAAGGAACTCTGCTCTTTCCAACCCATAAAACCGAAGTCTTGGCTCGGAAAAGAAAGCTCAGATCTCAGATAATGTTTCAGCTGTCATTTTTTGCATTGATGAAGAGACTAAAAAGAAATGCCGAATAACGTATTATATTAGGATATAGCATTGTAAAGTCTTATCAATTTTTCATTATAGAAAAAATCTTATCACTTCATAAAGTCTTATCAATTTTTCATTAAAGAAGATTAGAAGATCTTTATTTTTCACATTATTTGTTCTGTGATTTCTAATTCGATACAGAGTAAATTAAAAGAGAATAGTCACCAGTATCTCTTAAAATTTCGGTAGAAATAATAGATCTAAATGCTTTTTTGTGAAGCTGCATAAACATTGATGGAATAAAAAAAAACCTTTTCTATAAATATCTTTTATTTGTTAACATTAATAATTTTATATATGTTAACAATGACTTTGTAACAAGTTATTTGCGCATCTTGAAAATGTAATACATTTGAAATGAGCTTTTACTATCTTTTTTTTTGTGGGGGAGGGGTATATTCTAATAGTGTAGTTTCTTTGAGAATATTTTAATTATTTTTTAATAATTTCTTTTTCTTTAATAAATTATAAATATCCGAAATGATCACACAAAAATTGTAAAGTTTTGTTTAGGGTGTTTATTTACTCATAGATCTTGTATTTGTTTACTCATAAAAAATTTGAGGTCATGAAAATGTTGTTTAAATTTTGTGGTTATCGTCAATTCTTTAATATCACTTACCAAAAATAAGCATAAAATACATCTTTATACAGCTTACGACATAAATATTTCTTTTTAATAATTACCAGCCAAATCTGCATTTAAATTTAAATATTTCTTTTTACAAATTAACTGCGAAATCTACATTTAAATTGTGCATTGTTCTTTTTTATTGCCAGACAAATTTCCCAAATAATCTCCAAAAATACTTTCGTAAAAGATCATCGCAGTTTTATTCGCTTTTAAAAGTGCCCATTAGCAGAAAAAAATAGAAAGCCTTTGCATTTTATCATTCTTATATGTACATTTCTTATATTAACTATTTGTATTTGCTTTAGGTATTAAAGGTGGCACCTTGCAAGCAAATTTATGAATGTTAACATTTTTTTTCCCTTTCTTGCCAACAAAAAGGATCCGTAAAAGTAAAATATTCCAGATATTTTTTTTTCTTAATTTTCTGGTACTTTTATAATATTTGAAGGTAACATTTATTATTATAACTGCAGACGTTCATAACCATAGAATTATATCTTTTAAAATTTTTGTCGTATAAATTATAAATAAAAATACGAAACAAACCTCTTGAGAACTTATTTATGTATGGAAAGATGTGGCAGTTAAAACAGATTTACGAAATAGCGTAGTTTCGACGTTAATTTTAAGTTTTTCCTTAACTAGACACTTGATGAATGAACTCATTATGACAAATGACTTAAAGGAAGCAAATTCTTGTATCACTCACATCTATTTTGATCATTTAAAGTAATTTGGTTTTCGAATACTGTTCTGTAAAAACTATTCGCATACTGTTCTTTAAATACTGTTCGGATATCGTTCTTTAAATACTGTTCGGATACCATTCTTTAAATACTGTTCGGATACCGTTCTTTAAATACTGTTCGGATACCCTTCTTTAAATAATGTTCGGATACCGTTCTTTAAATACTGCTAAGACATTGTTCTATTTCTTTAAAAATTTCCACCTCTACAAAATTATAGTTACTATTTCATTTTTAAGAAGTTTAGTAATATTTAGCAATTAAAAATTTAAGTAAATTTTTTATATTAATCTTAATAAGCCATTTAACATAGAAATGGGCAAATATTACTTAAAAAATTGAAACTACTTAAAAGTGAGATAAATTAATAGATTTTTAATTTGTTTCAACTAAAAAAATTTAATTGAAATTATAAAAAAAAACATGAATGAAAATGAAATTATTTTACAACTGTCACAGCTTTTCCATGAAACTTAACAGTAAAGAATTTGGATTGTTGTGCAAAATTGTGGTCTTTGGATTTGCAAAATTGTGGTCTAAATGTTTAGGCTATAGTTACTGTTTTGGAATTAGAATTACTGTTTGGAATGAATTGGAATGAATTTTGGAATGAATTACTTTTTACTTTGGAAACAATGCGTTAAAAATGTCTCGTCGTCTTTCAAAGTTGTTTGGCCTTTCAGCAATTATCTACTTTGTCTATTTGATAGTTCAGTCTGTTTTGTATGATAACTTTAATGATTAGAAAAATAATTCTAACGTTTAAGTAACTGAAAATAAGGAATGGTTTTGCAATAAATTCTAAGAAAATTAATGCAATCGATATAAAGGGTACATTTTGTGTCTTGACGCTTTAAGAAACTTTTTTTGAAGTTAGGACTCTTACAAAGTTGACTTTCAATAAAATTTCACCGATCTTACATCACTTTTTCTCTCAGAAACGTAATATATCGAGGAAAGCCGTTGTTCCTTTTAACAGAGGGAGGCTATAAAACCCACACGGGTGGCAAAAAATAAGGCAAAACTTCCATGTCTGGAAGGTTTTTATTCGCCTCCAAGGTGGTGGCAAAGGCAAGAACTTTTTGAACTCTTTCGATGCAGTGGATGCAAACGTAATAGTTCTTTTCAGAAACTTTTGCTTTTTATGACCCAGGGCTCCAATGGCAGGGAAAAGTTTTTGGGGCCATAAAATTCTTCGAAGATTCAAGTGGTGCTAGTGTCGTATAAGTTCCACGCCCTAAGTCCTGGAAATTTCTGATGGCAATAACAAAGTATTGCAGTAAGAGGGGAGAAATTTATTGTTTTCCAGAATTGTTTTCTATTCCCTTTCCAAACATTTGACATAACAGAGCTTTCCTTCCTTTCTTTGTTTTACAGTGCCACTCCTTCGCAGTAAAATGAAACCCATCCCCTTTTGAAATTGGAAGGCGAAAATATTCAAAATAAGTATGATTTACTAGGTTTAAAAAATAAGGTCACACTGTAATATAAAGTTCAAAAATAACTTTATCGTGGCTTTTAGAGGAAAAAAAAACAAACATAAATCATATACAATCCGAATATGTACAATTAATTGAATTTAATTTAAAATATTAAATATGGAATATGTTTGGGCACAATAAGTTTATAATTCATTGCTTATTAAATAAAATCATATCCTTCGGGAAAGGACATTGATATTTTTGATAATTTCATGTCTGGAATAATGCGAAGCGCCTTTCTGATGCAATTTCAAAATATGCGTTAAGCGATTAAAAATTCATATTCATTTCAAAACATGTTTCTTGAAAATACATTATTACATTTATCTTGAACCTTTCTTTCTCTTTCAGTAGTCACGTCGAAAACGGGGTGTGATTTTATAAATTTATCCATAAGAAATTATAATTATATTCAATTATTCGGAAATTTTTCAAAACAAAATTATCAATCAAGATATTTTAGAGATAATAAGTAAGATAATGCCATTCAGGAAATTCAAATAATTCAATTTACTAATTGAATTTTGTTTCAATTTTATTTGAAAAGTTATAATATTTTTATTTAATGTTAGCTTTATAGTTTGTTTTGCTTTCAGTTTATTATTTGAAGAGTTTTAAAGGCTAAATAAATGTATTTATTTTCATCCTATGAGATTCAAAACTCACTGTTTTACAAGAGAAGATAATAATTTTTTACATACTTCTTTATTTTAACGAACTAAATAAAAATTCCCTGATTGCTGGATTATTTTGTATGTTTATGTTCTTCTCCACTTTGAAGTAATTATTTCAATTTAAGTTTTAATGAATTAATTCCCAAAACTTATCGTGAATTAATTCCGTTGGTCCGATAAGGTTTCATTAAAATAAATTTTTAATTAATAAGGAAACGATAAAAATAATTAAATAAAATCGAAGCAATTTTTAAATATTAATTTTTAGGTTTTTTTTAAATCATGTATTATTCAGATATAAGAGGAACTTAACATACCAACTCTTCCTCCTGAAGCTCAAAAAATATCCTTCATTGATTAATTACATTGATAACTTCACTTGAATTGAATCTTTCTCCTTTATTGTTCTTGTGGGCAACTAGCCTTTTAAAGTAAAGCTAAAATTCTTTCGGAAAAAAAAATACTAATTATCAATTTATGAATTGTTATTTTCCTCTGATATAACTGAGAAAAGGCATTTTCACAAATTAAACAACACAGAAACAATTCTGTTTACAGTTAAGTTTACAGTTTCGAATAACCTTATGCAATCAGTTTGGAGTGATAGCATCTAGCTTAGCCATTATAAGAGTCTTTAAGTTTTTAGCATTAAAAATATTTGAATTTTGAAAATAAATGTGCTTATATAAATTTTTCAACATTTCAAAGTTTGCTAAAAATAAAGTAGCAAATTTTTGAACCATTTTCAAAATTTTATGATTCGCTTTTAGATTTACTTTTAGATGTTATGATAAATTGTTATGAAAAAAGCAAATTTTTTTTTAAAAAAATCAGGCAATTAATTTATGGAAAAACAATATTCTTTACAATAAATTTAAAGTATAAATTAAAAAATAACTCTAAATCAGAACAGTTTCATTAAGAAATGCATTCGGGAAAGCAAATAGGGATTTTTCCGAAAAAGTGACTAAGTAGCAATTTAAGAAAAATATTTTAATTTCATACCATAACAAAAAGACATATTTTTAGAAGAAATAGTTCGTAGAAGTGAAACTTTTTGAAAAGTAAGGGAAATACTTAGATATATCTTTAAAACTTATCCAGTCTTCCACTTGGTTTATTTTTCAAAGTTTAAAATCATTCCTCACCAGTAAAAAGTTAATGTTATCTTTTATTATTAAATTTATCCTAGTAAATGATGTAAAAAGATATAAATAAAGCTCAGTCATTAAAAATGACGACATTGCATTTTTTTAAAAAAGTCTACATCGAAATTTAAAAATAGTTTTAATATAAATATATAAAAGAGTAAGATGCAGGATATTTATAATTTTGTGATTTAAAACTTCCTTTAAAGCATGTACGTCTGATTGACAATATTTTTGATTTTGAGAGTTTGTTTTTCTTTATAATAATAATAAAATGAGCCATTAATGTTTGGAGAAAGTATATTATATAATGATCTTTTATCTGAATTACAAAAAGTATTTTATTATTTCATGTAATATCTAGCAGTGGAACTTTGTCGTCAATCTAAGTGGAATTTGAGGCGAAACTTAGAATTCAAATTTTTAGTATGAATTAGACTGGAGTTTACTTTAATAAATGTTATAAATTTATTTTATTAATTTTTTACGAATTATTTTTACAGCGTGAGTCATATGTATATAGATATGCTGTGAACAATAAATCGAATATTTCTGGTGGAGAACATAAAGAAAATATGAGAATATTTCACTTAGTTAATGTTAAGTTTCATAGATTTTTTAGAATTATTTTCCAAAAAAAAAAAATGAAAATAAACATTTGTGTGAGAACTATTGTTAAATCTCTTCTGACACTACGTAAAAAATTCTAAATGACATAAATGGAGTGATTTATATTATGTGAGCTGATGCGTAATTTTACTTTCTAAAATTTTTAAAATGACATCTCCAAATAAGGCATGGAATCAAAATATTGTGTAATTTATAAATTGATGAAGTATTTTCTATTTTTCTTCAAAAAAACAAAACAAGCATATTTTTGTGACATTTCTAGTAAATTTTCATGGCTATTAATTGCATTGAATTTAAATTTCACTGAATAATTCAATTAATTTCGAATGCATAATTTGTAATCATACTATCATATGTTTCCACAAATTTGAGCCAAGGTGAAATACATTTTTCTCATTTAATTTAAGGAAATTTAAATTGATAAAACACATAAATTTCTTCATTCTTGACAAAGAAAAATTATCTGAGCTGTTCATTAAAAAAAAGGCAATTATTCTTTTTGAAAAATTGTATTTCAAATAATGCTTAAATATTTCAGTAAATTTTAGTTTTATAAACTAGGCATTCCTTTTCTCCATCTCAGTAGTCATCTCAGATGAATACTAATTATTTTCTCTTTCTAGTAGAGAAAATAATTAGTATCCATCCGTAACTTCACTTGCTTTAAGTTCAATGATGTAACAACAATGAAAATATTTATCATCTTTCCAAAATTTTTGAAGAATTTCAATGTTGCGTAAGTTTCATAAAAGTGTATTTATAGCTGGAGTTATTATTTTTTGTAGTTTCAGTTGCACATTTAAAGTCATAAGTGGAGAGAAAGGGATTTTGAAAGTAAAAAAAGGAACGCATTGAAATATTACTAAAACCTTAAGCATAAATTCTACAAAGAACACGCGTAATTTGCAAATGCGCGTTGTTGTCTTTTGTGACAAAATATATTTATTATGTTGGAAAAAATCTTAAATTCTTATAATAATTTTTAATATCTCCATACTTTCTGAATTTGTGTTCAAAAATAACTATCATTTTGTTAAAAAAATGAAATGATTCTGTAAATTTATCCTACTTGAAATTTTCAGCATATACCAAATATATGAAAACTTACAGAAAGGATTCGCTAAAAAATTTGTTCGATTTTATTTTGCATTCTGATAATGCACAAATATTGTTTTACAAAATTTTTCTCAATTTCAGTTCAGTTAGAGTTTTACTAAAATATCTAGTTGCATTTGGAAGAGCAGACACTGGAACGGAATTATTTCCTGATAAGAAAGTTTAGAGAAGAAGGAATGAACATTTGCTTATAAGGAATAAGTGAAATAAACATTTTTTTTTATTAAAGCTGCATTTACCACCCTTACTGAAAAATTAAAAGGCATACCTTTTTTTGTCAGTTATTGGAAAAAAACGCGTCAGTAGGTAATTATCATTCAACGATAAATATCTCTCTATATATTATTTTGAATTTGGAACTTCCTTTTTGAACGTAAGAATGATCCTTTTTACCTTTCATAAATTAAAGTCAATTATTACTATTTTTTCGTTATTTAAAAGAGCGACTAAGAATTACATTGTCGTTTAATCTGTATCATATTTTAAAAAATGGGCTATTTAAAAAATTACTTTTAAACAGTTAATATATACGCATAATAAAAAAAATTAGATTATATGGAAAAACAAAACCAGTGAATTTAATCATAATTTTCAGAATTGCACAGATTTAGAGAAAATTGTCCTCTCTCTTTTTTTTTCCAAAATTTTAATCAAGAATATATACAGTAATTCTATTTGAAAAAAACATTTGACTTAAAAACCCATCAGAATGATATCTGAATTCTAATGGTTCCCAAACGGAGAGATATCAGAATATTTCGGAAAGACGTACGCTCATTTTCTTTTCAAAAATCATTCTGAATAAATTATTTCATATTTCTACCAATTAAACAGATTTGAAAATGATGCCTAAACTATTATAATTCCGTCTGCATAACAGTAAACGAATGGAACTGCCTAGAAAACCATTAATTACAGTATTTCTGTTTAATAGTTTAATTCTATTTTGCTACAATAATTATAATTGACGAATATAGGCACGTTTCATGGAAACGTTTGTAAAGATAATGTAAATTAAATTGGTTTTTTGTCCTTCAGTTACAACCACAGTGACTTACTTGAATGTTAACAAAGTCGTAATAATTTTTCTAGATATCAAATATTTAGACGTATTTTGATTATAAAAAAGTTTACTAAACAAAGAGAGGACAAATCAGTTAATTTCATTTATCCTAATACACATCAGTACAAGGACATCAAAAATGTAAAACATGCTAACATTACAATGTATACTTTGAATATCATTTTATTTTCTGGGCAAGTTGTTTCCCTTTTAGATAATTTTAGCTATCACATACATTTGTGAAGAAGGAAAATGCTCATTGCTTTATATTTATTATGCAAACATTTACTATCCAAACATTTGCTTTCTGTTTCATACCCTTGAAAAAGAACATCAGCATTAATATTCACGTGCGCTTGAACATGATGGGCGTATGGCATTGCTACAAAGAGATAAGGCGCTGTTGATGGCATACTGCCTAATGTCTGCATTTGATAAAAGCTACAAAATAAATTTTCAAATGAAGTTGTTTCCTTTTTAGATACTTTTACCAATCACATACATTTGTGAAGAAGGAAAATGCTCATTGATTTCCATTTACTATGCAGACATTTATTTTCTGTTTCATACCCTTGAAAAAGGACATTGGCATTAATATTCACGTGCGCATGGACACGATGGGCGCATGTCGTTGCTACAAAGAGAAAAAAACGTTGTTGATGGTATACTGTCTAATGATGCATTTGATAAAAGCTACAAAATAAATTTTCAGATGTATTTATTTTATTTTTCTTAAATGCGCTTGGTGCCTTGAATACGCAATTCAAATAAGAAAAAAAGAATGCCTGATTTTCACTGCCAGTATTGAAATAAACAGAGAAAAGGTAAATAGAGTGGAAAGAATAAATAAATAAAGGTATTATTAAAAGGAAAACATGTAAACGTTTAAAATAAAAACTAAAAGAAATACCTAAAATTGTTTTGATGCAAAGTGAAAAAAGGTATGATTCCCTTTTCAAGGAGCAATTGGTAGGAAACGAACATAAATCATTACCGAACTTAAAGATTCGATAAAATTGTTTAGTTACTTTAAACAAAATATATTTCATATTCCTTATCAATTAAAATAATTTTAATTATAATTATATATGATAGTTAAAAAAGCTGCTTCAAATAGAGCATTATTTAAGTAATTTTATTGGGTCAACTAACATCAAATGTGTCACTGTGTTTAGTTGATCCTGCTGGATAACTCAATAAAAGTGATAAATGAAACTTGGTTTTAAAGCATTACTTATGAAACTTTTTTTATGTAAGGTGGTACTTTCTACGTAATATTTTTCGCAATTATGACATTATTAAATATTAAAAAATGGAATAAAATTAAGGTTTTTCGAAGTTTCTTTCTTCATTTTCACAAACTTTTGTGAGGGAAATTGTCACATGCATTGACGGACCCTCAGTGTCTGAAAAGTGAAGGAAATAACATGTTTTGCGTTATTCTATACGATGTAGAATGTTATATAAAATATATTTTATATAGAATAAACAACTATAAAAAGAATTTTATTCAAAAAATATTATGTCATTTAAAAAAAGGATTATGATCAAAATTGGGGGGAAAAAACGTTCCCTGGACGGTAAATATCGATGCAATGCATATGTTTCTACTTGCTTAGAATTGGCAATTTATAAAATTCATTATTCTTTCAATATTTCGTTGAAAACATCTTTGTTGTGGCAAGCAAGTCAGCAAACAATTTAGCATAATTACCTTTTGCCTGAGTGGCATCACTCTTTCTTTTTTTTTGTTATCTAAAATTACTTATATTTTGTAACGTCTTCTTTGTAAAGAATAAAATTATATCTCTTTAACGTCATCTCCCACGATTTGATATATGGTGCCGAAAACCGGGACCTAATTTGATTTGCTGATCTAAAATTACTTATATTTTGTAATGTCTTCTTCGTAAAGAATAAAATAATATCTTATAACGTCGTCTCCCACGATTTAATATATGGTGCCGAAACCCGGGACTTAATTTGATTTACTGATATAAAATTATTTATATTTTGTAACATCTTCTTTGTAAAGAATAAAGTTATATTTTATTAATGTCGTCTCCCACGATTTAATTACCTTTATCTAATTCATTAAGGTAATCAAGTTAAGTTGCCAGATTTAAAGTTGCAATTTTTTGCGAAATTCAATTATTTCGTAATATGCCAAAAAGCCTTCTCCATACGAATTAAGAATAGCTCCTCTGATAACAAGTTATGTGGAAGTCAAGTCGGAGAAAGTTCATGAGCAGAGGTGCTAATAAATTTTAGGGCTTCCCTCGCAATTCCAGCTAGGACTTTAATGGGAGGGCAGCCAGAGTATTTTAAAGAAAAGTCAAGCGCGACCTCAATAAAATAAAGCATACTCTAGCCCGGGGCTGAAAGCACTAAAAGTGCAATTCCAGGTCATTAGGGCTCTTGTGGTCGACTGTGGAGGGCGGTCTAAGACAAGAAATATCTGCATATTTCCTGTACTGGGTTATGGTCGAAGAGCGAATACCGCCTCTTGTCGGGTTTACGAGCCACTTGGCTGACCGAAACTAGCCCCTTATTCGGCCGCAGATACTCTTCACAAATAACGGAATGCCTATCTCTCATTTTCATTTTTTGCGACCGCCTGTTATCTGCCTCGTGGGCTGAAAGGTCATTTCCAGTAGGGCTACGCTTTCACTTACCTTGCTGTTATTATGATGTCTTTCTTAGACTCTTTATTTGATCCCTTGCTGGCAACACGACTCAGACGAGGTAAGAATTTCATCTTTTGCTCTGCGTGTTCTCCTTTAATAGAAGAGGTCATAACGGGGATATCATATTTAGCGCAATCTTCGAGGCTTATCTGGAAATGATATTAGATACTTAAGAGTGAGCGAGGGAAGGAAACTTGCCTCTGAAGCAAAATATTTAAAATGAATCGATAATGTTTCAATGGCATAGTTTTTATTGAATAGAGATTTTTTTTCAAACTTGCATCCTGCTTAAATATTTTAAAGCAAATATTCTACATTTTTTTCTCATATATCCCTTTAAAATTAAGGAAATACCTGTTGCTTTTAAACAGAAAATGTCTCGCCTTATCTATTTACCTCTATTTTAAAATTAATTTGCCTACTTTTAAATTAATTCCTTTGCATGCCAAATTATTCTAAATTAACATTTAAAATCATATCAGATGTGCGCAGGGTTTTAATAATAATGGCTTCTCCTCGGTTTTTGAATATAATAAAAAGTGTTTTAATAAAAAGTCTAAATGAAAAGGTCTTTTCGTTTAACAAATAACTTTCCTCAATTCAAAAACAAAAAAACCCACATTTTATTAAGCTTTTTTTTAAAAATTTAAAAGCAGAAAGGACTTGTTTTGTATATCAGTAAGAAAAATTGCGTAATAATAAAATAATAAAAATTCATTACATAAAAATTTGTTTTCCTACATGACTTTGTAATGACACCCCGGTAACTTTCCAAATATTAGGTGCCATGAAGACATACCTAACTATAAAAACTTACAATTCAAATAAAACTAACTTCATATTTTAATATGGCTTTAATGCATGTCATAATCGATATGACATGAATTAAAGCCATTAAATTCTGTCAAAATTACATAAGGTTTTCTGTTCCCTTCAGACTGCGCTAAATTTGCTAAATTAGGTTGTAGGATAAGCAATAGCTATTTCTTTACCAAGCGATCTTTTAGGTTTCTAATGTAAATAAATGCTTTTCTTTATTGTTTTATGGTCATATAATAGAGTGTGTTACTTTCTTGTGTTAGATTTTGTTATAGAAAACAGAGATGTATTTAAAAAAATTATCTGAGGGGTTCTGTAGAATGCTCTTTTTTGCATTCATCATAATAGCGGGATGAAAACAAATTTACATGATGACACGAAATAATGCGCTTTACAAAACAGTTCAAGAAGTCAGTTACTCATGAAAATAGTTAAAAAGGATTCACGTAGACTGTCCGTAAGGTAAATTAATGAAATAAGTAAAATAATAAAAATAACTTACACAAAGAAAAGTTTTTGGTTGCTCTTTATGAAGGAACTTCCGGTAATTATACGGTCAGTCAACATTTCGTTTGCTTTTTCTGAAACAGTTTCATTCATTTCTCAGTTTAGAAGTGGATATTGATACCTAGAAAAAAAAGTATAATAAAGCAGTACATCAAAAATAATAGATATAATGGTCTTTATTTTGTTAATAACATATCTTAGTGGTTATATTCTTATTACGAATTATTCGAAAGACATTATAAGAACTTATTTTTCTTAATAGATGAAAAAATATCAATACATTTTTTCACCCTTTTTTACGAAAAAGATCCATTAATTAGTATATAATATAGAATCATTAAAAATATGTATTGAAACCATTCTGTTTTTAAACTTCCCTTGCCCACATAAATTACATTCTGACTTAAGTATTGCATTCAGGATTTTATAGTCTCATGTATAACTGATTAAATAAGCAACAAATTCTATGGAATCAGAAATTTATATATGAACTGTTTTGAATAATAAAGCTAAATTAATTAACTTTCCATATTTTTAACTAGGCATAAATTAAATTTTAAAGGTAAAGCGTATAACTTAATCCCAAAACCCTTAAGATACGAATATATATTATTGTTTGATTTACTATTAATCCGGAATATCTGCAATTAGCCTATCGGGATAGTGAAAGCAGAAGATTAAAATACTTCATGATTTTGTATTTACGCTATATTCATTATTATTTTGATATTAATAATATTTTTTTCTTTTCTTGACTTTGAAAACTTGAGATTTAATTCTTAGATTCTTGAAAAGAAATTTTACAAATATTGCTATCAAGTTTTAGAAACATGGGAGTTTTAGAATAATCTTTGTGAATAACAGGTTCTCATTTTTTGGTAACATAATAGACATAAATAACTCTGTTTAACTCTTTTAAACCTAATAATTTCCAATTGTATCTTATCCGATGAATTGTTTTTAAGTTGAATTTCCATATACAGTAGTTTAAATATGTTGAATTTACTTTACATTAATGTTTATGCATTGCATGCGGTATTGAATAGGCTAGTACGTTACGTAAGGTGATAATAGCAATAAGACGGAAATTATATGAAAAGATAAGCGCCGAAAGCCTAACATACTTGTAAAACAGACAAATGTCTTGAGAATTTTTGATTTATATCACTTTCAATGCAAATATTCTAAACTCCATAGTACTTAAAGGAAATATTGAGCTTAAAAAATATTTTTTTTAAATTTTGATCTTGGATAAGTACCATTAACTTATTTCTTTGTTAGAAATAATTATATTATTTTTTAATGAATTTATTTTTCACAGCATGATTATATTAAATATATTAGAAAAATATTAATTTAAGCAATAGAGGACTATTTATATCTTTTGTATAAAAATAAAATTTAATAAGTGTCCTAACAATTTTCACTCTTAATACTTTTTGTTTGCTTAGAAATAAATAGTAAATATGTTGGAAGATTCATAAATGTATTTGGTAAAGTAATTCTTTATTTGGCAAAAAGTAGGATTTTAAAGCGATTTCATGATAATTTTGTTTAAGTAGATCATTCTATAATTAAACTTATGACAAATAAATTATACAGCCTAATGAAATTAATCTCAGATTTTAAAAAGTCTCTCTATTTTGTTTTATTTTTGTTATCAATTTACATAGTTTCGACTTTATATATCTTTGTATACTTTTTATATCACTATACTTGTGGAAACGAAAGAAACAAACTTAAAAATGTAACGTTTGTTACAGCAAAGATTTATCTCATATGTTCAAAATTCAAAGAAAACTAATCATTAATATTCTGAAGTTTAAGAGGAATAAAATGTGTTGCGAGAAATGAAAATAATTCTTCCTTCGCTAATTGTGAATCTCTTTCACTTGAAAACCTTTTCTAGCTTTTACTCAAACTAATTACTTATTCCTTTTTCTGATTTTTCCTAAACTAATTCACACGATTCTAGAAAATTTTTTTAAGAAAATTTAAATCAGTAACCAGATAACCAGTAACTAGACTCATTCTCAGAATAGCATTAAGATAACGCAATCTTGATTCAACTTTTCTCCTTTTTGCCGACTAGTTTGTGCATTGCAGGGTTTAAGAACTTATGGCATTAATTCAAATGATTCCTCTTTCTTTTTGTCTGGCTTATTTCCTTTCTTTATTTTTTATTCAAATTTCAAATTCACAATAACATTATAGTGTATAAAATGTAACTTGTGAGTGATTTGTGAATTGTCGGTTCGTCTTCGAATTCATATTGTGAAATATAAATTCATTTATCCATTGATAATGAAAAATAATATTTTATTGCTTCTGCCAAAATCCTAAAAACGAAGATAATTTTTTTCTGGCATAACTCATTTAACGGAATATTCCATATTGCATATTTATTTAAGAATTACAATTGTTTTTAGTCAAATCTCTTATATTTTCTTGGGTTTGAAAGTACTTTTATTTTATTAAAGGTATCAAATTGTCAAGATAATTTATTTATTTTTCAAATTTATTAACTGCACGAACGGATTTTTTATTTACCAATCGTTCTTTTTGTGCTTGCTAAGTTTTTTTTTTATAATTTTATAATTTTAATTTTTTTCTACTACTGAAATGTTAGCTTAATTCAACGTAAAAATTAACAAAATTATTTTAATTTCCTCCTAACTAACAATTATATTCTAATGTAAAATAGATGTTTTAATTATTTTATTTCCGCGTTAAATGGTAAGATTTTAAGATACTATACTTAAAATATTAATCCGCAAAACTCAATAAAAACTAAAAATGATAAAATATATATTTAAGACAGAGAGGCATCTCGTTTTTCATAAAATTAGATATTAATTTATATGTATTAAAATTTTATATAAAGAGCAGTTTGAAACATAAGAATTAGTTTATATAATAAAAGAAGAAATAGCTTCTGAAACTGAAGAGAAAATTCCGTAATTAATTTTTGATACATTATTAATTAAAAAACATGAAAATGTGTTCAGAGAAATGATGAATATATTTGCGAAAATCTTGGTATATATCTTCAAAAATGTTGCTACACGTTTTTCCAAAAAGTATATATACAAATGTAAAATGCCATTTAAACACAAGAAATTACGAATAAATTAAATAAACGATGCCCGTGTTTTTAAATAATGTGTTAAATATCATTAGGGTTTATTTACTTAAAAGTTTAACAATCTGTGATTTATAGATAAATAACAAGAAATATTTCATAATTATAGGTATTGAACTATTTTATGAATGTATCTATAACCTAACAATATTTCCCAATGTTTTGAAAATTGATTTTTATCACGTGATTTTTATTACGTTTTAATACGTGATTTCTCCTGTGATCACTAAAAATACGTGATTTCTCCTGTGAAATTACTGAATTCTGAATGAAAGTTAGGAACAATTTATACTACATTTGTTGGATCACTGATTAAAACTTCTTATTCCAGTTCATGAAGAAATTAGACGAAATGATATTTTTTTTCTGTTTGCCATATTTAATATTATTCTGTCCTAGTATTTTTTTTCTTTCCTTTTGATAACTTGCTCTTTTTTTTTCTTTTTTTGCAAATTTATGTAAATATTTCTGAAAGGTTGCATTAAAATCTTAGAAATGTTTTTCAAATAACTTCTTTAAACTTTTAAATTTAATATTTTGCTAATGTGTTTTGACAATTTTTTAGGAAATCTTTTGGCATTGTGACGCGATTGTATAAATAACAATTTTTAATCTTAGAACACACCTAAAATATAACTGAAAGAAATGAAAGTGAAAAAAAAACTGAGACAAAATATTTAGAAGTATTATTAATATATCTTCGAAAAATACTAATTTAAAAGAGCAGAAATGTTTACAAAATATCTTTTGAGTCTCAAAGCAGACGACTTATATTTCTAAGGCAAACGATTTTTGAAACGATTTTAAAAATGTGTGTATCATTTCATTTTCTCATGTTATTTTTAATAAATTCATATAAATCAACAACAAGTAAACCATTTCTACTAATAAATGTATCTTAATTTAATTTAAGATGTTACTTTTAATCTAAATATATATTTTTGAAAAACATCTAGATTTGTAATAATAAGAGAATATAAGAGTAACATCAAAGCTAACGAGCATCCAAAATGCCCTTTTTTTATTGTACAATACATCATTTGTTCCACAAAAGCATCTCAGGAATTGTATGTATGCTGTTTTGGAACTGGGACTTGAAAAGAAAGAGCTGCATTTTGCTTGTTTATTTTTATTTCTATGTTGTGCCACTTATTTTCTTAAGATTTAATATAAACGAACGTCATTGTAGGTAGGTATCTTTTACTTCTTTTCTTAAAAAATTCAGATGAATTTACCCAAATTTTAGAGAGGAGAAAAAATACCGTTCACCTTTCAAAAACACCAAAACTAATTATCCAACTAATTAGAAGTTAGCGAAAATTTTGCTCTTTTTTAAGAATAATTTCCGTGCCAATTTTCCCAGAGAAACTAATTTTATATCTTTTTAAAATTCAAAATATTGCCTTTTCAGCAATACCGATTTCGTTTTGCTATTTTTTTTTCACAATTGCTGTTAATTTAGTTAAGATTTAATGCATGCTTTGAGATTTGCCTTTGTTAGGTAATAGTAAAACTTTGACATACTCTGATTAAAATTTTTCTTTTGTTTTATACATATCTTTCGAGAATGTTTTTAGTTAAATTTAAGTAGTAGCTTAACGTAGTAGCTTACATTGAAGTAATAGCTTAAAAAATAAGCGCAAGCCATCTACAAGAATAAAAAAAAAGAACAGAAAGATTTTCGAATGAATGAAATAAATGCTCCATGAAAATTGCGGTTTTTAGCTATGAGAAATGAACCAAAACGTTGCCTTTTTTCCTTTATTAACTTCGAAGAAAATTATCTCATAAAAAATATGTTCACACCATCTTAAATATCGGAATTTCATGCTTTAAAGCACAGAAGACATTTTTCTTTCTATGCATTTTTTTCTATCGATTTCTATTAGTTTATTTTTCAAAAAAAAAATACTGGGTAAGGGGAGTTTGAAACAAGGAAATGTATAGGGACTAATTCACTAAGTAAAGTTAAGGCTTTGAAACTACTTGACTACTATTTTTTAACTTCTTATTTTTAATGCATTTCTTTTGACAATGTTTTTGATTGTTTTATAGCAGCAATTTAAAAATTTCTAAAAGGAAACATAAGTGCGCAGCTCATATTCAAACGAAATTTAGGAAAGTAAATCTTTCGTGAGCAAATGAAATATTTTTTTAATGTCGACGAGCAAGAAAGTGTACGAAAACCAAAAAACCTGAGCAAAGTTCCTAGATAAAACTTTAAAAACAGACTATTAATAATTTGTTCCAGGAAAAGTATAGATTAAAGAATTTTTATTAATAAAAAATTAATGATTTAATTAATGGTGTCAAAGTTCTGTTTGACCTGATGTTTTATTTGGATTTACCATACAAATCTAATTTTCGGGTAAATGTGACCCGAATATTCAATGCTAACTTCTAGAATCTATGTTTCCTATGTTTTCAGAAAAATATTATATTGTGTGATGAATAAGAAAGCTTTTAATAGAATAAAAGCATTATTATTGAAAAATAACACGATAAATAACTAAATATAAGCATAAGAATTAATAAAGACTTCAAAAATAGAAGAAAATGCGTTAGGGCATTTTTTTTCTTAAAATCTTAACTTATATTTTCCATTTGAACAAAAAAGTTCCCGAGCTTGTAGAAATATTTGTAAACAATTTTTGCACGATTCATTCCATTTATTATCGTCGTTTAATATCAAACTACCTTTGTCAATAATAAATTTAGAGTAATAATTGATAATTCATCATTTAGTCTTTTATCTTTCGCCTATATTACGCGACTCTTAATTTTTGTGAAAGCATGTTCTATTTGCCAAATTCTTCTAAAACAATCTTCCTTTCATAATTTTTTTCAATTCATTTAGTATTTACTGACGTTCAGAGAATAAATGCATCACAAGCAAAACTACCAAAAGAACATAAAATAATATAATATAAAATATAATTTTTGTTAAGTGACTTGTTTTTCTTTTATGAACACATGTATTCTAAAGTTGTTCAAGAGTATCCATAGCACCTTCACAGGTGTTATGATCTTTTAGAATGCAAATAAACTACATCACTCATAAAGTAAAAAACTACAGTTATGTATCTATTTATTTGCCATTTAACCAGGAAGTACTTGTTTATTTTTCAGATAGGACCAACATGTACTTCGTAATGTAATACTTCTTTATAGAAGTTAATCCGATTTTTGGGGAATGAAAATATTAAAAAAATATTGTGACTTCTATGTTTATATGTCCGATCCATTACAACTTGTATGCCTTGATTTCCTTATGGTGCTTATCAAGGCTATTTTCTATTGAATATATTGTTTTAAAAATAAGATTAAAAATATTTTACTTTCGTATCAATACAATATTTTAATTTAATATTTAGAAGAATTATTTGTTAAATAATGCTCTCTGGCAAAGAAAAGAACTAATTATGCGTCTATTCTCACATTTTCATATTGATAAAAAAGTTTAGGTTGAATTTCTACCTATTTTTCCGAAATTTTGCAAACAAGAAAAAGTTCATTCATGTTGCTTTTTTGTTGATGAATCGATTTATTAAAAAAGAGAATATTTTGCATGAATTTATTTTTTATCCTTCTTTGTAGAAATAGTAATAAACAACCCAAGAACTGAAATACAGTTTCGAGAAAATAGAATAGGATTATAAGATCCGAAAGATGCAATGAAATAATTTGAACAAATTACAGAAAATATAGAAATAAAGGAAAGCGATTTTTAGAAAGATAATATAACATTGTTGCTAACAAAACCATGAAATATCCACAAAATAACTTCATGCTTACGTTTCTCAAGAGCATCCCATAAACGTTTCAGGCCAAATATATCCAAACATAACAGTGTTAAACCTTTCTTACGCTTCAATATTCATGAACAAAAAAAAATATTAATATAAATGTTCAAATTTGCAGTAATAATGTAACAAATATTATA
>JAOUZG010020818.1:594378-614296 GCA_026289955.1 Argiope argentata
TTTTTTTTTTTTCATTTCACTCCAAAGCTTATAAAAATGGAAAATACTTCTGAAGAATTTGAAACACAGAGAAATTAAAGGATTCCGATTCCCATTAGGAAATGTCCTTGAGGATAAAATTGGAGACATGTGCATGTTATCAGGTTATATTTCGATGCTCCTTGCATGTGATAAGGCAGAATATCACCCCAATATATTGTAAAAGGTATCTTGGTCCTTAAATCTGCCCACTGGAAAACTTTCTATTTTATATCAGATTCTAGATCAGTTAAATGGTTTTTTTGATCATTTTTTTGCACAATTGTATAAACCATTATGCCGTCAATCATGTTCAAAGCTTGCTTTTTTGAATTTGATAGCGGATAGAATGAAACATGAAAGAGGTTCTTTTGATGCATTTAAATGAAACTGTGCTGATATCATTCCCATGGATACATTTTATTCCTATTTTGGCATAAGCTTTAAATCTTATTTTTATTACAACGTTTGTATGAATGAAAAGACACTGTTAAAAAAATTTTAAATGAGTGAAACGTAATATTAATACAGTATCAAAGTTTTTCTTCTTTTTTTAATATTTGAAAATTTACTACATAATAATATTTTTTAGTTTTCGTTTCTGAGTTCCATTCTAAATGTTTATTCTCTCATTAAACGGATGTTAAAAATGTATTATTTATTTAGTCTCACAATTTTTTCAATAAAAATGGGATAACATTAATTATTCCGAGTCGGATTAATTTTAACAAAGATACATAATATATTATTCTCTTAAATTACAAATGTATCATTCTCTAACATCAACTTATTATCCATTTAGTTGAGTTATATATCTGTTAATCCATTTAGTTACGTTATATATCTTTTACAGCAGAAAAAATTTCATCTAATAAAAAAGAATAAAAATAATTAATGAAAATTCTAAAATAATGAAAAGAGAAAAAGACCTTCGATACTGAGTTAGGTAAAGGAAATGTTAGACTAATATTTACGGCCTCCTTACATATTTCAATTTTTTTTAAAAATAATAACAATGTAAAGGCTTTTACTTTCGACATATGAATAAACTCTCTTTTTAAGAGAACTCCCAAATTTCATTTAATTTTTATATCCAATTGTTAATTTTTGAAAGAAAGGTGAACTAAAATAATCAACAGTTTAGTTTCTGCCTAAAAAATCTTTCGCATTGACAAATAATATTTAAAAACTGTCAAATATAATCTTTTTTGAATTGTGAACAAAAAATAATAATCAGAGCCGGTGTCTTGGCATAGGAATAACGCGTCTTCCCCGAAAGCTGTGCGTCCCGCGTTCGAGTCTCGGTTAGGGCATGGTTACTCTTCTGTGTTCTATATGTAAGGTGCATGAATCTGCCCTCTTGTAAAAAGGGGCTATGCAAGTGATTGTAATGAGTTTGTAGCTAAGTCGTACTCTTGGCTCTAGTTGGCTCTTCTTCAAAACAAGAAACATTCATTTCGGCTTAAAACTCGTTGATGCCTCGGCGAAGCTTATCCAGGGCAAGTGCCACTAATAACAACAACAGAAAAGGAAAATAAATCTTACTTTTACTGTAAAAAGTCGTTTACTTTTAACTCCATTATTTGTATCTTCCATCCAGACACCCACCATATATTTCAAAGACATATGTCTTATAATTAAAAATTTAAGGAAATAATTCAAGCAGGTAATATTTTATTTTCTAAAGTTTGTACCATTCGTTAAATAAAATTTCATCGATAATCTCATTATTTTACTATAAACTAAAATATTTATAGGTCATATATTATTTATTAAAGCAGAACCTTCCCCAATAATTTTTAAACAACCTGAATTTGAAAATCACTTATTATAAGAATAGGTCAACTGAAGATAAGATGTTCATTTATTGTCCTTTCCCTTTACTGAATTAGGCTTTTAGAAGTTTGTTTGACATTTTAACTCGCCTCGCACGAGTGGCAATGGATCTCTAAGACAACAATGTTGAAAGCTTGATAGAGAGTTGTTGTTATGGAGACATCAGAGTCATTGTTTTGGGAAGACAGTAGTTTTACTGACCAAAAGGTGTCACAATTTACGAGATAGGGAAATTGGTACTGACAATTTGAAATGCTTTTCTAATTTACATTCATGTAAATGAATGTTTAAGGAAAACAATAATATTGAAATATGGGCAGTTTTTTAAACACTTACTTGGATTGGAAGAGTTGATTTACGACGTTTAACATTTGTTTTCAAGATATCTGATTAATGGTTGTAGCAACTAAGATTTTTATCATGATACTTTTAAAAAGTTTCTTTTTCTTTTTTTTAATCGGTTATTATGTTAAAAACTGGATTTTTTTGTGTGAATTTAGAACTTTTAAAAAAAGTATTTTTAATGTTCAGACAAGTTTTTTTTAATAAAACATTTCGAATTTTGTTTCTAAGTCTACTTTTTTGGTAATTTACGCTGATTTTTATATTTGCATTAACGTACGTTTTAATGTTATTTTACACCTTTAAATGCTATTTTTTCGTATTCTAATGTTTGATATAACTGTCTTAAAATCTTTTACCTTAAAATTCAATGCATAATTTTTGGTGGTATAATAATTTCTCAAAATGTTCTGCAATTCCTGAATAAAAAATAAGTAATTTATTGAGTTAAAAATATTTTATAATGTTTTGATGCTTTATAGTGCGAAAAAAAAGGAAAATTTCATGCTAATTATTACTACACCCCTAATATTTAAAGACAAGATAGAAACAAAGCTTGTTTTTTAGCTCAAAAACTAAATAATATATTTCTTAATCTATCGGCAAAATATTATGCAAACCAGTTGATGAACCTCAAAACGAGAATGTATTTGCTTTATATCTCTGTTTAGCCAAAAAAATGCCTTTTTTCCAATTAAAAAAAAACTTTTATCATTTAACGTAAATTTTGTTTTATTATATCTGTTTTCATCTTTTTTTATGCAAATATCAGAGAATGTGACTAAGTTTATAAAAGAGTGCTTTACAAAAGAAGTCACCACAAATATAGCTCACATACCTTAATCTATAGGCACTCGTTAGAATTTTGACTCATTTACAGAGAAATTTCTTAACATAAACTGTAACTAGCAAATGAATCAATATTCATAGATCTTTTGTAAATTTTCACTCCAACTGACGTTGCCATAAAGAGAAAAGTGAACTTTAAATTACAAGTTTTTTCTATCTCAGTGTATAATTACAGTGATCGAAATAAAAGTTACTTTGTGAAAGCTACTTATTTAACTTTCCATTGGCTCTGTGATATGCCCCCTACAAAAAATTTGTTTTTTTATCAGTCGAATTTCTTAATTTAACAAAAAATTCAAAATCTTCTCCATCACTATTAAAAGAAAAAAAAAATTCCCATTTGCTATCCAAGCAAACCAAGCTTATTTCTTCCATTGCTAATCTCTTCAGAGATTCTAAATGGCTTTTTTATGTCTTCTGGACGAATCCTGTTTCTCGAGATTTACAAGATATTCTGACTTTCTGTCCATTAAGCAAGCTACAGTCTCAGGTATCTCCTCCCAAAAGCTATCCAATCCATTTAAGCCGCAAATAACTTAACATAAAGCAAAGAGAAAGAATTTCTTGGACCAAGCATTCTATCTTGATTTCTTTCTCCTCCAATGAGAAAAGGCCAGTTATCAAGAGAGAAATGTGAAGGTAGTTTTGGACCTACCGTGGGCCACGCCTTCAGGTAAATTGACCAGGGAGGAATTCCTCCCTGGGACGTTGAGGAGATATCGGATCCCCCCCCACCTTCCCAAGGTCTTTTATGCCAGTCTACTTTTAGAGAAAGATACGTGTTCTGTATTTAGAAAATTGGCGATTCCTGTAACGAAAGCTGATTACGTAAAGCTACTTTCAGCAATAGTGACCTGAATGATATATGAGTATTTCGGTTTATACCAACCACTTAAGCGTTGCAGCTGGAGAAATTAGAAGCTTTATCAATTCTTCGGATTGCTTCTTCTCTTGATAACACAACAAAGTATTGAAGTCTCTTCATTAAATAATGCATGTCACAGCTTCTGACTTTCTTTTTTTTTCAAGTGAATCTGCAATTTTAATACATGGAAAGCATTTGCATGTGCTGATTAGAAACGTCGAAAAATTGCTTCATGTAGACATTTCAAGTAACTTATCGTGTACACTTACTTATTCGTACGTTACATTTATCAAGTAAATCTTTGTCATTTTCATTTTATTTTTCATTTCTTTACTTATGGTATATGATTATAAAAAAGTACGTGTTATTTACTGAATTCCTCTCCAATTAAAAATATAAAAAATCCACTTTTAAAAAAGATATCTGTATGATTTATGTTTTTTCTCTCTCTCTGATGGTCTAGGGATTCTTCGTGGAATTTGAAGAGTTCATTTGTTTTATTTTTGCTTGGATGTTTTTTTGTGTGATAAAAACAAGATATATAGCAACATAGTATCTTTATCAATTAGTGCATTTCAAAAGAGTTCAAAGCTGAATTTGTAAATTTAAATAGTCGGAAAATTTGTATTTGCAGCCCATAAGCAATGAAAATGAGCTTCGTGTAGACATTCCAAAATTTTGACTGTATCATTTTTCTATGTTATGTATCAAATATTTCTTTTCTGCTTTAATTTGCATTTTTTTACTAATATTCTGTACCCTCTCATTTTTAGAAAAGAAAAGTGCTCTGCACTTAGAAAATGCATTGTTCCGCCCATTTCAGGTTAAAAATATAATGGTTCTTTTAAAATTATTTGTTCTGTAGAAATTCTGTTTCGTTATCAAATAGTTTAGATCGTAGAAATAGATTCATTTTTAGTCAAGTATTCTAATTTTTTCCTAATATTGCTGCCAAATAAAATTACCTGTAAATAAAGCTTTCAATTTTTTTGGGGTAAAAACCAAATTTGAAATTTTTTTAGTTAAAAGAAATTATAAACACTTGTAACAAACAGTGAAAATGCAACAAAAAAATGATGATTTCATCCAAAGACTACTATTTGTCTTTACGAAAGCTTAACATGCGATGTGTTGCGAAAAGAATATTTTTTGGGTATTTACATGTTTATTATTTTTTTTAAATTAAAACTATAAATTATTTTGAAAATACAAAGTGCAGCAATTGGCTTATGATTACTGGGAAATTAAAACTCTAGACAGCGAACTTATGTGTCATTATATAATAAATAGTCATGTTATAAAGTTAAAAGTCTGAACCCACGTGTTTTTTCATGAATAATTCAGAATATTATTCATTTTTTCCTTTTCATTCATTTTTTCAGCCTTTTTTGCAGTTTATAAGGGTAAGAGGAAAGAACACAGTTTCATGCTTGTAAAAGGACATCTTGTAATTATCCAGAAAAAGAGTTTCAAATGTTTTCCATTTTACTTCAAATAATGTTAAGGGAAGCTATTTTATTAAATATTTTGAGCGACATTCTTTGTTTAATGAAATGCTTTTCAACGACAGAAGTCAAAATTAATGATGACCGAGTTAAAAAAAAATAGAAAATAAATCTTTAATTTGGAACAAAAACTCATAATTATTTTCATTTTTTTGGTAACAAACATGAATAGTTAAAAATATTACTTGTTTATAATATTAAAAATTGAATTTCAAATTTGGAATATTATCCCTTAACGAACTCCGACTTGGAAACTATTCTTTGCTTTCGTTAAGGTTTTATAAAACTGTCATCATCATTTTTAGTTTAAAGCCTAGTAACGAAACATAACATCCCATTAAGCATTTAGTTATACATCAAATAACAGTTCTGAACTCTCTTCTCCTATTTTATAATTATTCAAATTACTGGATATCACTCTAGTTAACGTTACGGCAGTATAAAGTCATTTTTTATAAAGAACAGCTTAGAAATCGTTGTAAATTCAATAAAAAATTTACATAATCTGGAGCTTTATCCAATAGCATTTTTTTAAAAAGAAACCTTGCCTCATTTTGAAAAAAAGAAATATAAAATTTTGCTGTTTCACATTCGAAAAAACAAAACAATGAGTACTATTTGTGTTTATTTATATATTTATTATCGTTGCTGATTCATTATGATAAAAACATCTTATTTTTTTTGTGAAATATATAATAAATGCAAATATAGTTTAGAATTCTCAAGGATTTGCAAAGATAACACATTTCCAGACATTACATACTGTGTCCTGAATTTTCTTAATTCGCTCTATCCTAATTTTTAGCAAACTTTAATAGATATAAGATGAAACATACGTTTTTATATGAAATTGATAGGATTTTATACTTAGTTTTAAAACTGATCTTAGCTAAATTCACATATACTTCTCTGGATATTCTTTTATTAAAATCCAAGAGTAAATAGGGTCTTTGATTTCTTTCCCTAAAATGGATTTGAATTTTTAAAAATAACTGGAACTTATTTAAAAATTTTAGATAAGTATCAGCAATATAAATGACAATTGTATAAAACACATTTTTACCATTTGAAAAGCTTCACCATGAATCAGATATAAGCACGTTTATCCACAAAAACATTTGCTCATCTCATACTAAAAACAACTTATATCAGATTAAATGAACAATTATTTTTTAATTAAATTAATAATCTTATTATTATAGATTAAATTTCAACTACATGTCTGAATAAAATTTCATGGAATACATGCAAATATTTTTTAATTTTTTTAAATTATTGTTTCAAATAAATCAAAATATATTAGGAGGTTAAAGAATAATTATGACTTTTATCTATTTTGAAATGTAATTCCCCTTATTGTTGTTTATAAGCATTTAATTATCCTCTTTATAACTGATATTCGGTTACCTTTAGCTTTTGAATCCCTTTAGCGTATCAAAAATATTTTCGTTATGTCTGAACATAATACTTTTTATTCTCAGCTATGTAAAAGCTTTTATAATTACAAAGCAGATTCTGTATTTTTGAAGTTAAAAATAACTTAAAAATATCTTGATATGCATATGATAGACGATGGATCAAGACGATAGCTATAATCGATAGACGATAGCTATAATCAAACATTTTGTTATAAAAAAAATTCTGGCATATTTTTAAAAAAACTTCAAGCCAGTAAAGTATTTTCTCAAGTGAAAACTATTTTTCAAAAGAAATAAGTTCTTAAAAGGTAAAGAGGCCTTTTGGAGTTTACTGTTTTCATTATATAAAAAAAATCACATTAAAATACATTTCATTTCATAATAAACAAACTGTAATTAAAATTGGCCTGTTTATATGTTTTAATAATTGATATACATTGTCACAAAAGCTATGCACTATTTTCAATAAGTCAATTATCTAAATTGACATTTTTCAAAAGTAAAAATTACCTTTGAGTCTTCTGATTTTCTTCTTATTAGATAATAAAGATGAAATTTTTCACAAAAAAATGGGTTTATAAATTTTTAATTCAATATTTATTCTCTTTATTAAGATTTTTTAATATTCGAATGTGTAAAGTCAAACGTTTTTTTTTTAAAGAAAAAATGTTACGAAACATAATTCTTCATCAGCTTTCAAAAATCGCATCATTATTTGTAATAATCGAAACATTATTATTCGGGTGCATGTATGACACTTCTGTATTCTTAATTTTACTTCAGTTGTGGTGTATTTAAAATTATAATCTTAATTAAATACTTCTTTAATACAAACAAAGTTTGTAAATTACTTAAAATTGAAGTTGAAATTATTTCTTTGAAAATTATTTGTGTTGAAAATTATTTCTCGATTTTCTTGAACTTTAATTGATTGATGGTATATAAAAATGTTGAATATTTAAGAAACAACAAATTGCCCTTGAAAGTTCTTACTATATTTATATTCTCTGAAAAAAAATGTCACATTTTAAAACTGTTATAATGATATTTATATTTGCATATAAGTGTAAGGTTATATACATTACTGAAGAAAAGTGGCCAGGATTACAGATTGAATATATTAAAACTAGTTTCAATTTGTTTTCTGAAAAATTAGTGTAACACTTTGGGTGCTATGACAATAATGCCTAATTTCATATTTCACCTAGGCTTTAAGGTGACAATGATTCTAGTTTTCGAACTTTATCGAGTGAATAATTAAAAATATTTGCAAAATTGTATCTAAGTAACAAATTAAAAACTATTCTTGCTAATGGACGTCATAGATAAAGATAGCGGTCTCACATTAAAAATTACCAGAAAGTTTTATATAAATTAAGCATTTCTTATTTTTTAATTTTGCAAAAACACAAAATTGAAGAAATTATTGTTTGCTTTTCTGTGAGATCGCCTTTTATTTTAAAATATTTGCCGAAAGATACGTCACTCATAATTATATTGTATACTTCAAAAAATGCAGATGTAAACTTTGATAGAATTTATTATCGACAACACAACGATTAGAAATCATTTAATTTTTTATAAAAAAAACGAAAAATAACTTATAAGAGATTTCCGTACATGAGCGAATTATGATCCCGTAATATTTAAATTTTTTATTATGAATAATTATTTGAACTAATATTGAGTGATTATATGGAATAATACTCTTTCAAAGTAGAATTAATATATTGTTTTCAGTATATATAATTAATTAATTAAATCTACGTATTTTACGATCATAAGAGTATGAATTTTTAATCAAAGATATTCAAAGACATCTAAGAGAGACATTTCATCTCATACGAAATATAGTAGATTTAATTTCTATTAAAAAAGAATATAACTTAATTTATATAAAAATTACAAATTTTTGCAGAAAATTCCGCTTTTTTATTTTCCGGTAAAAATGACATGACTTTTCACTTACCTATTTACACTTGATAACCATTACTCTATATGTCATTTTTAATATCACTTTTTGAAGAAAAATTAATGAATTTTCATCCAAACTAACGTGCTAAAAGATATTTCTAAAGTAGATGCTAGAAAAATAAACGAAATTTTTTCAAATCCACCGTCATGGAAAAACTGCCAGTAACTTAGCAATCGAATTTACTTAACAAAGGGACGTAAGCAACATATTGTAGAATTACTGAATGGACATTGAAGGACCAATCATAGGGGTGAAGGGGGAAGCCACTAGTAGGGGTCATTTCCCCCTAAAAACTAATCAATTGGTTGGGAGGTAAATCTGATTCGTTGAGAGCAATCAATAAAGCATTCTTTTATCCCCCCTTGCACAAATAGCTTTCACTGCATGCTTGGGGGGGGGCGGAGGTCTGTCTTATTTTTGAGAGAAAAAAAATCTTAGTCGTCTAGGTTACTAAAAACAGAAAATATTTTAAATGAAAATATATTTTATACTTAACTTTCTTTTTACAAAGAAGGAATTGAGCATTTATTTATTTTATAATTGAAATATTAGATAATATAAACTGCCAGACAGATACTTCTAAAATATAAAAGTAAATGAATGATAAATCAAGTTTTGAAACGAAAGTTACTTATTTAATTTTTTGAAGCAATTGTGGACAATTTGACATTATAGAAGATGGAGAGGCTTTTAACTTTTCTTTAAAAATGAACATTCAGTTAAAACTTATTCATAAAAATACTGTTATTCATATAGAATGTGAGAAAGCTGTTTCATTACCGGTTTTTAATAATTCAACTGTTAATTTAAAATCATATTAAACGATAAAATTAAAATAACTATAGCTAGCATTAATTTTCATTTATCGTGATTCACAAATAACATATTACTTCATAAAAAGAATTAAAAAATTTCATATTTTTAAATGTTGTTTTAAACAACGTTTTTTGTAAAGAAAAAAATCTCCAGCTGATAGTGTTGTCAATTGATGAAACTTATTAATCGATTTCCTTTATTTGAAAGAATGATATCTTTTAAAGCATATTTTCATTAAAATCAAAAAAATTAATACATTATTCAAGGTTATAAAATGATGTAAAAGAAATAATTGAGTATAGCATGAGATTTTTTATTTACATGCAATCCGTAAGGCAATTTTTTTACTTGTCGATCTCTTTTCAGTTTCCGTAGCTTTTTTAAACTTTAATTACAATTTTTTAATACGTATAAGTAAATTTTATTCCTTTTTTTTAAATCTTAAATGTCATTAATAGTCGAAAATTCTTAAATTTCAATAAAATTTAAAAATTGAATCTAAAATCTGAGCATTGAAAGAAAATGAAATCTATTTCGATAATAATTCTTCCTTTCAATAATTTATTTTGCAATTAAATTAAAAAATAGCTTTGCGATAGTTCTATCAAAATTCGATTAGATATATTTTCAGAAAGTACAAATAATGTAATAATTAGACAAAGCTCTTTTTTAAATAAAAAGCATGGTATCTTTAATTCAAGTAAAAAAATGCTGAAAAATTAATGAAGTATCGATCCTTTTTCTTAAAAATATAATACAATCTGCGACTGCTTTAAATTTAGCCGTTTTTCATCCAATATAATTTTTTTTCTTGCTTTTTTCGAAATCTTGCAGCAAAGGAAATATCTTTAGAGGAAATATTTCATACTTTTCGATCATTCATTGAAAGCAAATTATTGTTTCTTCATTGTTTCGACTATTATTTCTATAAAGTTATGCAGCATTTTAAAATGCCTCATAAATGAATTTTAGAGAAATTAATAGAATTTTAAACAAGAACATGATTTTGCATTACACATTTAGAATAACTTCACAAATAACTTTCTATTGCATCGTTATAAAGAAATCCCAGTATATAAATATATCCAAATTATTCAATTTTGATCCTTTCTAAATAAATTAAGCAAATTACATATTTAACTTTTTATATTTGAAGGGCAAGTGAACTAAAAATCTATTTTAAGAGTGTTTGAATAAAAACAGAACATACAGAATAAAACAGAAATATACAGAACTCGAAGATAATCTTGAGCACGAACTACTTTTGGTAATTTCATTTTTGATCTAATAGCTGTCAATTTTTAAACGTTTAATTTTGTATCATTTTAACAATATCATTTGTTATATATTTGTTAAGTAAGTATTTTGTTTAAATTCGTCAAAATATATATGAAATTCCAAAAGTTCTTCGAAACTTTCTTGAACTTTATCATTCTGATTTATGTTGAGAAACATTTAACTGTAAAGGGTTTAAATTCTCCAAAAGTTTATGGAATTGTTGTAATTTTTTCTGACTTTACCAGTGTTATATAAAATATTGTCTTGCTATGCTATTTAGTTAATGTGAAAAATGATTTTTCGTATTTAGAAACAAAGGATTAATTTTGGAAAAATGAAAACTTTCGCTTGAAAGAAGAATTAATTGCAAACTTATAAAGTTTTATAGTATGTTTCTTTTATTTTAATGGAATTATATGTTGTAATTTTTTATGGTAAAATTTGTAAAATGTAGCGATATTTTTATCTATCATTTGATTGCTTTGAAGGCTTAATTATCTGAATAAATACTAACAATTTTAGAAAAAAAAATAGATACATACAAGTCATAACATTTTTGAATTGAATTTTATTTGATTTAAAATCTCATACCATCCAGCCAATACATATAAATAAATCTTCTTGATTAAAAAGAAATTCTATTTTTCTTTGAAAGCAGTTCTAATTACCTAGAAAAGAGAGAAATATTTGTAATCAATATTATACAGAAAAATATACACTTATTTATTCAGAAAAAAGACTGAAATTTTAATAAAAAGTTGAAAACATTTTAAAAAAAAAGGAATTCTAATTCCTTGTTTATGTCGGTTTCAAATTGCCTTTAAATCTGAATGAATAATTCTGTCATATCTTTCTTCACACGATCCGGAATTTAAAAAAAGAATATATCAGCATTTTTTTAGAAAAAAAATT
This sequence comes from Argiope argentata, assembly GCA_026289955.1. NCBI lineage: Eukaryota > Metazoa > Arthropoda > Arachnida > Araneae > Araneidae > Argiope > Argiope argentata. The sequence continues at coordinate 606,193 of JAOUZG010020818.1, forward strand.
TCTTTGCTCACTTAACACTTTTCAATTGTAAAACCCTTCCGATAAATTTTAAGACTATAGGTGGGGTAAAAAAATAGTCCACCTATGTCTATTTCATACGAAATGCTTAAAATCATTTATGACATTAATTAATTTTTTTTATTTAACAAAGCTCTCCTTAGTTTTACAGAATAAATTTTTTTCTACCTATAAATTACTCGCAGTATCTATTTAACCACAATTCCTCACTTTTTTCCAGTCCATCCTTTGAAAGGTCTGAATCAGGCAAAAACTGATATGCAATACTGATTCTGATATTTTTTATCAATAAAATTTAGAAGGAAAATATATGGAGGTATTCCATAGTTGCAATATTTTATAAATTATAATATTTATTTTGGAAAAGAAAGAAATAGTATAACTCTAAAATAAAAGCTATCATTTTAAAAAATTCAGAATATTATTTATCAATAAAAATTTTTTTTGTCTAGAAGCTTTTTAAAAAACTTTCGTATCATCTCATCAATTTTTATTTATTATTGAAAAAGCAAGATTTAATGATTTTGCAAAGAAAAATGTGATGTCTTGTTCGACAAAACAACATCTGTAAACAAAAATACCTGATATCTCAGATTGGTTATTATTCAAATTACAACTGCATCATCATCAAAATTTTGTAGCTGTTAGTACCTTAAAATTTCTGAGGATGTTGTTGTTTTGATTTTTTTATGGCGCAAGGGCCATAACTGGCCATGCTGCGCCAAGCATATGGTCTAAAAACATATAAAATAAAAATGGTTCGTTAATCAAAATATGAATTGATTCAATAAGAGAAGGTGGAAGTTAAAGTACAATGGACATAAATGTAGAAATTTAAAATAAGCAATGATAATTTAAAAGCATTAGAAAAGTGAAAGTAATGCTCTTTTTAGTTGCGCTTCAAATTAAAAACAGAAAATTTATTAGATACATGTAAAAAAACAACGAAAAACCTTTAAGAATATGATAATACTTGGGTGGCACATCTCTCCCACCAAGTCTAATGAAGTTAGTTTTGATGATTTAAAAACACGAATTCTGTATGAGTTAAATGAGCAACACTCGGTTAAAATGTGTTTAATGCTAAAAACGTCCCGACATGTTGGGCATATCGATGCGCTGTCACCAAAAATTAGGTTTTTTTGCGTAAAACGTGTGTGACCTTTACGGAGACGTGTCAATTTAACATCGAGCTCTCGTATAGGAATCAAAAGGCCATAAACTGATGGATGGTTTAATGGAATGCAACTTATTTTCAGTCTGAAGATCCCATTTTCTTTGACACATTGATAACAAGCTGGAAACAATGACTCTTTTGAAGTCACAATTGGGATTATTTGGTTTGTCCAAAAGAAAAATTTCTGAGGAAAAAAAGTATAAATCTTTGTAACAATGAAACGTCTTAAAGTATCTCTAATATTTTATACAAATTCGATAATAGCATTGTAGATTTAGTTTAAAATTCACTAAAATAAGAGCAATGATATTGTACTTTTTTTTCTAATAGTATAAACAGTATTTCTTTCAATTAAAATGCCTTACAGATTTTAACACCCATAATATCGCTTATATTTTGGTTTGGAGAAAGGAACCCGCATGATGCATAAATTCTCAGTTTCTACCATAATACTAAATTTAATCAAAAATTGTATAAATAGTTTAATAGGAAATAGCTATTGGAACAGCTAATTGAAACAGAAAAAAATCGCATTTTAATAATGCAAAGAAACATACTTACTCGCATTTAAAATTTTTCCTTGTTATTTGGTGCAAAAATGTAACATTCTAATAACAGAAAAAGGTGGAGTATTACAAAGGGCAATTACATCATTTAATTGTTAAATTTTCAATTAACAGTTTATAAGCCATACACAAAATATGTTTCTTGTAGGTTGGGAAAGATCATAATATTTTTAAATGCGCCTCTAGAGAAAATTTTTTAAATATCTCAATGGATTATAATGTAATGAAAAATGAAAAAAAAAAATTTAGGATGGGAAATATCTTGCTCTGAACGGTAGTATATAGAATAAACATCTGATTTCTTATAATATTGCCCATAAAACTTCTACAAGAGTACGTAGCACTTTCTGTGTTGGCTAATTCTTTTCATAACAAAAGCTGTATCACTTTTTTAATTTAGAGGTTCCAAAAAGGTTTCCATTCCAAAATGTTTCATGGAAAAATGGTGCGTTTGTTTCAGAGAGGCTTAGAGTGTCAGACTTATCTTGAATTCTGTAGGGGTTATGAAAATCTCCGTCTGATTTTTCTTGCAACTTTTATTCCATGATTATTTTTCAAGTGCTTTTCTTCGGGTTGAAAAATATTGAAAAGTATTCTATAACTATCACCTTACTAGTTTTCCGTATTTATTTGGTATTGAGCTATTGCTTTGGAAAATTATAAATAACACAGGAATATAAACAGGATTGATTACAGAAAAAAACTTTCAAAATGTAGCCTTCTGTCCTAATTAAATATCTCAAACCTAAAAATAAATTTAAAATGGGCAAATAACGAGAAGAGGATGATTTAGAGAAATTTACTTCAAAATTACTTCAAAATTGTTCATTTACACTGAGAGTTAAAATGGCATCGATAGCGAATTCTAGGGCAATTGAGGTTCAAAAGGATCCTTTTTGCTTTGCAGTTATAAGGTTTCAACCTTGAAAAAAGAATATTCGTTCTATTCCATTTATTAGTTTGGGGGGAAAGAAATCCATTATTATTTTACAGCCATCTACCGAGAAAATAATGGATTTCTTTCCATTATTTTCCATTTTTCCATTGTTTTCTTTCCATATGGAAAAATAAATCCATTATTTTCTCGGTAGATGGCTGTAAAATAATAATGGATTTCATTTTCCCCAACCTAATATTTTTACCTCCATTTCAGACTTTTGTTTTCTCTAATAACCGGCTAATCTTTTAAAATTAAACCATCTGATAAAGCTGCAAAGGAATCGCAACTGTTTTACGTCTGCCAAACAATTTTAATATGTGGTATCTAAAATTTATCTTACGATTTTATTCTATTAAAAGTGATCTAAAAATGTCTGACTACGGAATCAGAGAAAATAAGTTACTTTGGAGTTTGAATATTTTTCTAGCTCTTCTTTAGTTAACTTTTTAACCTTGCACCTGATCTTCAGGTTTAAAAAAACGAAAACATATGAATAAATTTTTCTTCTATGCATATTCTTACGTCAGAGGGTGGAGAAATCATTTCTAGATTATTCCACAAAATTTCCTAAGCCACACGAGTATTGACCAATAAAATAAAATTATTTAAATGTATGAAGAGTTTTAATTCCATTATAAAATTTTAGAGTTTCGCATAAATAGCAATGTACTTCAAAGTAACAATATTTGAAACTTTTAAAAGGATTTTTTTTTGTAAATAATAAAAAAGTTCCCTTATTTAAGAAATTACTAACTTAATTTTTTCTATAAAAATTTACTCTGATTGCTTCAATTTAACGTCAAGTTAACGTAATGATACTACTCCGTATTGGGAGAATCTCTCACATAGTGATCCGTTTGTTTCAATAATTAAGTTTCAGTATATTTAAAACTATCCATAGGATTGTCAATGGAAATCGTCAGATTTCAACTGCTTAACAATTTCTTTCATTTTTTAACGTTTAATAAAGGAGAACAAAAATGATATACAATTTTGAAAAGCAGATCCTAACTATTTTGTTAAATAGTAGGATATTTTCATTTCCTTTATCCAAAAATTATTTACGAATTAATATTATTTAAAAATAAATGGTAATTTATGTGGATCACAAATCTTTTAAAGGCATAGAAGATTGTGTTTTTTGCTTTTTACTCTTCGTAATTATTTTTTTTATTGAAGCTGTATTTTGTGTTTTTTAACTTTCTTAGGTATTTGGGTGTAGCTACGTCTTCATATACCAGGTAACATTTCATACATGAATTTAATTACTTTTACTTGAAGCTTTAATTAATCATAATACAGTGGTATATTTTTTTCGATACAGTGAATTGCAAACAACTAATTGCTAAGTTTTTCTTATTTCATATAAGCGAAGTTATTGATTAATTTTTCTATATTATTGTATTATTACGAAAATAATCAATTTTATTTCCTGTTAAATATGTGATTAAGTATAATGTGCAACTTTACAGGAAAAGGTTGAAGATTTCTACCTCAATTTTATTCATTCTCTCTCTTCTGTTGATTTTATATAAAAAAAATAATGTTGAAACCTAGCTTGTTGAAATGTATTTTGAATGCAAACAACGCTATACCTTTTAATTACAAACCACATGAATTATGTATGAAAAATTAAATGTGTATAAAATTAGTTATCAAAGAAACACCTTGAGCGAATATTAAATGATTACAGGACAAAAACCTAGGGTTGAAATAAAGACAATATTGATTGATATATAAAAAAATGTTTGTTATATAAAAAAGCCTTTCTTGAAGATTATAATAGATTGACACTTAATATTATAACAGCTCACAGCGGTTGAAACTATAATGCAAGAAAGCTCTTGACAGATAATTCTAGGTAAAACATTGAATTACTGAAATGAATAAAATACCTAGAACTACACAGTTTTCTTGTCTGGTCTTTATTTCTTAACTTTCGTTCTTTCTTTAATATTTAAAGAAATATGTAATTCTGTTGGAAGCGTGAATTGACAGTTAATAAAAGTCGTGAACAATTAGCTTTATAACATATTCGCATATAATTGATGGCTGAAATCAGTGATCCCTTGAATCTGTAAAAGTTTTTTTTCCCTTCGTGTTTATTCAAAAAGATTTTTTTTAATGGTGTTTTGCATTGAGAATAATTTTACGATTTTTTAGGCTTATTTCTAAAAAAAAGCTTTAGTTGAAAAAGGGTTGTTTTTTTATGAAGTAATTTAGTTCATTTTTTCTATTTATTTATTATTATTATTTTATTTTAAATAAGCTGACAAAAATTTGAATAACATTGCTAGTTTGATTTTAAATGATGATTACGCTTAGTGTTTGGTTTTAAACAAAAGCGTTATAAAAATTTAGATGTTTGTGTTGCGTTCTTTTTATCGTTTTATATACATACCTTGCATATGGTCTTTTATCAATACACATACTTACTTTGACAGGATTCAACATTTTTTCCCCACAGATCATTCCTTCGGGTTCCCTCAATCAGAAAAAAAATTTTAAGATCTAAAAAACATGAAACAATTGGAATAATTTATTACTCAGTATATGCAGTTGAAATATTTTTTTATTTATTCAAAATCAAGTACAATAATGATAAAAATCTCAATGTTTATTTAGTAAATCTAAAATCACAGTGACAATAGAAAAATTTACATAGCCTAAGTTATTTAAAACGATTTTAGCTATTGTACCAATTACAAACGGCTGTAATTTTTTTCAAAGCAACGATAGGAAGACTAAATTGAACAATATCAATAAGTACATGCGGATCTCCTCGCAGTTCTAATGATTTTTCATTCAAGGGTTTAGAGAGCGGACAGCCCTCTCAAGTTTCACCAATGCTATTCAAACACCATCTCAAAGGGATTTTTCTGCGTTTTCAAAAAAATATTAGTATTCTTTTTAAAAAAAATTAAAAAATGATCAATGTTGTTTCTTAGAGGGAGAAAAGTTTTCGTCGTAGTTTTTATAAAATTATTATATGACTTGAAGTTATTGATATTTGAAAGCCTTGATACTCTTAGTAAAATCTTACAAGGCTCTTATTTTATTTTTTTAGAAATAATTACTAAACTGGAGATTGTTAAAAAAATTCTTTTTTTAATGTTCCAAGAGGGAAATAGCATTGTTATCTATAAAATACTCTTAGGTTTGCGAAGTGTTTAAGAAATATTTTAAACTACTTATGATTTGATTAAGTTAAACTTTATAGAAACTCGTAATTTTTTTATAGTTGAAATATTTAATATTGTCATCGACAAAAATTAAAAATGCTATTTATGTATCTGGAAACCTATAAAATAATATGTTTTGTTGGTCCACCATTCAAACTACAGTAATTTCAGCCATGAAAAAAGGCAATTTTCAAGTTTGAACGATGAACTGGATTTTGAACCGAAAAAACATTTTTTTAAAAAAGTAAAAAATAGAATCGCTTTTTATACCGAATCGTTAGTCTTTTTTTAATTCACTTCTCTGCTGTTTAAATGCTCTTAATATAACATTTTTTTTATCATTGGCCACTTTCGAAATTACGACTGCAGCTTCAAAAGGGTATTTTAATACCATTTTAGTAACTTCATCGAAAAGTAAAAGAATTTCACAGAAGTTCCTTTTTTTCAGTTTGGGAACTACTTTATATAGAACTTAGTAATTAATAATTCCTCACTTATTTCTTTCCCTTAGTTTTATTTTTTGTTGCTAATTTAAATTTAATTTAATTGAAATGCATTATTAATTTAAGTATAATTAATAATTGTTTATTTAAGATATACAAGATGAAAGAATAAAACAAGCGATTCGATAATACTAATATTTGCAACTTCACACTATAGATAAAGTAAAATACACTTATAAGGAAAATTTACTTAAAAAAGATTTATAGTTATGTTTTATAAGACAATTAAAACTATTTTCTCCAGTAATATTACTTTCATAAGTGAGGCCCTATCTTTTGGTTATAAAATATTGTTGATATTTCAAGTGCATTAACGCTCACACGCACTAGAGAATGGTTGTCTTCAAACGTATTCTTCATTAATTTATATAAAACTAATTTTTATACTATGTGAACACTACTAAAAAGTTTTACGATAAATGATCGCATCTTCCTATCTCTAATGCAAACTTAATTTTTAGCTAGTTTCATGTACAAATAAAAAAATTGTGTACAAACATGCCACTTTTTTTAAAAAAAATTTGATCACAGAGGTTTTTATAACAAATGATGTTCTTCACATTTTTGGAACTTAGAATAATCTTGTTTGCTATCATTCATAGATTAATCATTGAATAAAATAACTGCAGATAGGATATAATGTAAAAGAAGACTATTCTCCATTTGAAAAGTTAGAGTAGTGATATGTAAAAGTGCTTAAGTGTAAATGAGCGCTGAAAGAATTAAAAATAAAATGTTTACTCTTCGTGAAGCTATTCTACAAAATAAAGTTTTATGACACCAAAAATTCCAATTGTCATGATCATCATTTTAAATCTTTGCATTCTTTTATGATCAGTTTTGTGTGTGTGTGTGTGTTTGCTTGGAATATTTGTGTAGTTATTGATAGGGCCATTATTTTTGTGATTATCCAAGAATATTTACTTTATTTTTCAAAGCAGCCATTGGTAGATTTCTGAAGAAAAATAAATAAATACGGCCATTTTGTTCTTCTAGATTCGATTAAATATTAAGATATGATTTTCTGTATAGAATCAAAGTCCTCTGAATTAATATCTGAATAAAATAAAATCCTCAAATTTGAAGAAGTCGTCAATTTACAAATAATTTGTTATACTTCTGGCATATTTTACACGCAATTAAGGAATTGTAAAGTTTTCTTATTCAGAGCTTTACAAATTTGGCAACTAATCTATAATCTTCAACAAATATTAAATTAAAGTTTCACGTACATTTTCTAGGAAGGATTTCATTTTAATAAATTTAATTGATTTAAAAAAGGGATGATATAAAGAACATGTATCTTAGAATTTATAAAAAATATATATTTCTGAAAGGTTACTTGAAAATTTGTCGAGGAAAAATAAATAAATTCCGACTTATTAACATTTCCAGATACTCTAAAGTTTTCATAAGTACCTTTCTCTACTAAAATGCTAAAGATTTTATGATTAAATGGAAAAAATATTAACTTTCCTATGATAGACTAAGCTTTAGGTAGACTAGGTTGTACAAATCTAAAAAATCATTAATTTAGCAAAAAATTAAGAATAATATTTAATTTAACATATGAACTCATAACCTTGCATTAAAATTAGACGAACTTATTTCAAATAACATGTAGAAAGTATTTCAAATCCTAGAATATAATTTCTACAATACAAAAAGCTGTGTGTGTGTGTGTGTGTGTGTGTGTGTGTGTGTGTGTGTGTGTGTGT
>JAOUZG010020818.1:615353-663571 GCA_026289955.1 Argiope argentata
ATCACCTTGAAAATTACTACTTTAATATTTGTCACCTTGAAAATTACTACATTAATATCTTTCACCTTGAAAATTACTACATTAATATTAGTCACTTTGACAATTACCATATCAATATTTATCACCTTGAAAATTACTGCATTAATAATTGTCCCCATGTCATTTACTACATTAATATTTTTCACCATGTCAATAACTACATTTATATTTGTCCCCTTGAGGATTTCTACTCTAATCCATAGATAGATAACAAGTAAGAATTGTTAGTCTTCATCTATTGCCATGCCAAATTTAAAAAATTAAATGGAACATTTGTATTTTTAATGTTCTTGGGTTTTATATATAAAAAAGATTTTTTTTGTAGGTATGGAAATTGAAATCAACAAATTTTCAATCGCGAATCCCAAGGTCAATGAATAGCCGGGCCCGAAACAAATGCAATTCATAAATATTCATACATAGCTTGATAAAATTACGTTGCATTTAAAGTATCACGACATTTATTTTGGGATGGACCTGGTTATTTTGAAAAGTGATCATATTAAGAATACAACAGTTGCGTTAGCACCTTTTTCTCCAAATTTTCGTGCTTTATTAGCGAGAAGAGTTTTTGTCTCTTATATTTGGTCTTAATGTATACTAGGTATATATGTTTGACGAACCTTTGGGAAAACTGACTGGTGCCCTCCGGACCAGTAGCCTAGCCCTTACCACTAGGTTACCATGATCTTAGTTAGACATTAATTTAAATATGTAATATCAAATACAGGTATTTACATTTCTTTAGCTGAGAAATAAACATTGACAAATAAAAGAATTAAATATTTTACTAAACATGTGAAGGAAAATCGATTACATTGATAAGGTTTTAATGCATATTTCTTTGTTATTTAATAAAGTCAATTTTATTGTTTATTTGTGGCATCGATTATATTGAATTAGTTTTTATGTGATTTTCTTTCTCATTTTTAAGTTCTTTTAGTTGCTAAGATATAAAATTATCTGAAATGAATAAATAAGTATGAATGTTTAAATTCATTGTGATAGTTTAAAGCAATGCAATTATAAAAAAAAAGATACCTCACTTAGAAACAATCTGCAAGAATTGGAACTGAACTTATGATAAAATGATGATGAATAAAATTTTCTTTGAATGTTCTTTCCTGCGGTAATTGATTTCTAGAAATAGTATAAATATTATTTTAAAACAATTAGGTATAAATCCCATTTGAATATTTCCTTAATGTGTATGTGTATATGTGAGAATCCGTCGGCGAGTATCTTCCTGAAATAAACTAGAAATATGCAGTATTTAATTTAAGAGTTTCTCTCTCTCCCTCTCTTTTTAAAAAAAATCTTTCTTTACAGTTTAATGCAGTTCAATATTTTTTATTCGCGTTCACATAAATTGCAAAGTAATAACAACATTATAATATTACCATTTAAAGACAATAGATATCTGGCATCATCCTTCGTAGGTCTTCTTCCGATTAATCATGGAAGAATCAGTTATGGGCAATGCACGTCAAGAAATGGATTTCTTTTTAGTCATTCAAAATTTCTGAAATGAAGAAAGGATAATTTTCCGTAAAGCTTTTACTTTCTAGTATACCAAGTATAAAGGAAATATTGAAATCAGAAAAAAAATTCTAACTCTTGCTTTATCGATTATCCAGATTTCAGCTATTTTTGAGTCATAAAAACCTGCTTTTGACCTTATGTTTGTCAGTGAATATAATTTCTAAACGCTATATGTGAGACAAAACTCGGGATCTGGAATTACGAATAAATTTATAGATTTCTATCAAATTTTGAACAAAATCCATTAAAAGGAAGTCTAGCCATTAGAGTACAAGTTACTAAAGTAGTAAACGCGAGGAACTAGGTAGATAAAGTTTAGTACACAAGTTTAGTAAATAAAATACAGATTCTTATCACATTTTAAACCAAATTATCTGAACTGTTGACTATCTGTCGGTTTAAATTCTATCAGGCATGTAAATGGAATAACTAATAGTCGCAATGACCCAAAGTAATAAAATTAGATATGTAATCTTGTGGCAACAACTAAACATATTCTCACGATGGATTCAGTAAATAAGTTAGATTTACGTCAAAGATCTTTATTTCGTAATTATCGTTCTCAAATGCAAATAAATAAATAAATAAATTATGGCCTCCAACAACTTTATGGGAAAATTCACGACCTTTATTGGAATAGGCATGTGAAAGTTTTAAGGAAATCACCCTTACTGATTTATTAATGTTACGATAGATCAATACATTAATGCTACAATATTTTAATTTTTTTTAAAAATATCTTTAATAATTTTTGAATTGAATACTTTATACTATCATGAAATGGAATAATGGAATTTCATTACTCTGTAAAAAAAAGCAGTTCTTGAATCGAATTTGTAGCGTCTTGAATATATATTGAATAAGAGTAAACATATTATTAAAATCAGAATCATGCTTGGAAAATAAAATCTAATAAGGGGATAAATATATTAATACAACTCATTCATTTACTTTTAAATAAAAATGGCAACACGATCTCAGTGAAATTCAAATTTTTGCTTCGATATAAATAATTAACACGCTATAAAGTATTTAAAAGATTATACATTGATATAAAAAGTAAGATAAGAATTAATAAATAACAAAATAAACAAACAGATTGTTTTATTAAACAAGTACATGCATCGTATTACAGAAGTTTATAATAAACAGTGTGTCTGAGCGTGAATTGAATTTAAAAATCCTTAAATAAAAGAAAAGAATAGATTCTATCACTTCTAAGGTCATAGCTGTTAGGTGTACGTTAAACTTTATTCAAACTAGGGAATACCGGGGTCCTGGCATAGGGGTAGCACGTCTAAGTGTCTCGGGTTTGAGTCCCGGTTTCGACATGGTTGTTCTCTGTTCTATCTGTAAGGTGGCACATTGTGTGACCATTGAATTTGGGCACATTGAAAGGGGCTGTGCAAGCGAATGTGATGAGTGAGTAGCAAAATTCGTACTCTTGGCTCTAGTTAACGCTACTACAAACAAGAGACACTGATTAGACTTAAATAGCTGACTACTTCAGCGAGCTTTTCCATGGCAAGTGCCATAAGAAACAACAACACAAACTAGAGAATATGGTTACTAAGTGGTAGTGTATAGGCTTTAGTGTTGTTATCATTATTAAATTGCGGCTTATTATAATCGCATGATTTTCATTTGTAATTTCAAAGCAAGGTATCAATAAACTGTATAAAATCAGTTCACATTCAAGATCAAGATGTTGAAAGAGACATAAATGCATTGACTTCTGCTCTTATATACAAGAACTTGTATTACCTGATAAAAATAGCATGTAAAAAATGTGGAAATTTTGATTGAATGTTAAAAATGGATTTACATATACTTTTACGTACTTAACATCCTTTTACATATACTTTTATGAACTTAGCATCTTTTAATACATACTTTCACGAACTTATCATCATTGTACACATACTTTTACGAACTTAACATTATTGTACACATACTTTTACGAACTTAACATCATTGTACACTTACTTTTCAAATACCTTGTTAACAGAGAGCTTACCAAACTTTTTATGCGAAAAAAAAATTCTAAATCAAACAGTAAGTTCATTAAAAATATTTTAATGAAATTTATTATTTTCTTTAGACTTGATTTCAATCTTCAGCTGTAAATAAAACAATTAACGAATTGAATTTCGTTTTTAAAAAATGCTTAAAGATACAAAATGAAGGTTAAAAAACAAGGAGATTGAATTTGGCATTATTTTAATTTAAAGTTGTCTCAAAAGGGTGAATTTATTTTTCCCTAATTAAAAATATTTTAAAAACAGAATATAAGATTTTATTACTATATCAAAGGAATTCTAAATTTAAATGTAACACTGAATTAATACTTATTCATCAATAGATAATCTTTAAACTCATACTCATTTAAAGTTTAAATTTTCTAGTAGAGAGAAAAAACTTTCAAATCATTTAAAATCAAACGATTGCTGATTTTTAATCAAATTTAGATTGCTGATTACGGAATATTATTGATAAGTCTCTAAAAATGTAGAATATTTGTATCATGAATAAATGGAAAATGTTGGATAATATACAAACCTTCGAGGTCTCACATTTATTTTCCTATCCTTCCAGAATCATGAAATGCGGGTAAGCTACGAAAATTTATGAACTAGAATGGCTTCCCAGCCTCGAATTCTCACTTGAAGTAATAAAACTTGGTTCGAAGGATTGGAAGTAATTTCCCTCGCTAAATAAACGCAGGGTGACTTTTAACTGAATGTGTTCAATCTCAAAATTGAAAAATTTCCAATTTTATATCTCTGGTAGGGGATAATAAAACGGGTTGGCTCCCCTCTTAGGTGCAACGGAACGGTTCACCTTTAAGTAACGCAGTTCTTTGAGCAATTAAGCAACTATGGTGCAGATTGTGATATGGGAGAAGAGATAAAGTACAAGCAGAATAAGAAGGCTAAAATGCCGATTTTATAACACTTTTATGGGGACCCATAAATATTCTAGGGATAGAAACTTATATGGCTGATTCGTTACGGTGTGAATTTTAATATTTTTTTGTTGTTGTAATGAGACCCCAACCTCACCCAACTTATGTTGCTAAATCGTAGGGTCTGAAAAAATAACCAAGGGTTGGGCTGATACTAAAAATTGCGATTTATTCTTGTGCTGTGCATTTATTTATTGTAATGCTTACCTATAATCTTTAAAAAAAATCCAAATAAGAATGCTGTTGTTACGCATGGCACTTGCCATGGGCAAACCCCGCTGATACATCAGCAGATTTTAAGTCGAAGGTCTCTTGTTTCAAGTAGCTCTAACTAAGGCCAAGAGTACGGCTTTAACTACACATTCATTACAGTCGCTTGCACAGACCCTTTTTTCTGAAGGGCACAGGCATATATCTCACAGATCGCATACAGAAGAACAACCATGCTTGAACCGGGACTCCCAAAACATGAGGAAGACGCCTCTGTGCCAGAAAGCCGGCCGGAATAAGAATATAAAGTTTTTAAATGTAAAATCTATAATAAAAAAATACTTTGATCAAAGATATAAAATTTCTTAAAAAGACATTTTGCCATTTATTTTTTCTTTAAATTAAAATCTTGGTTGTTAGAAATATTGTAAAGAGAAAATGCGAATACATCAAAATATCACAGTTTTCTTTTTATTTAGTTCTTCCGCTTATAAAAATCTTACAATCTGTTTTAGTGATTAATTGAGCTAAGTATCAAAGCATATATTCCAATGGCTACTTTATATTAAAGACTTGTACAATACAATGATTATTAAAGAATTCGGACCCTCGATCTAAAACCTGAGAAGTTTGAAATCCTATTTTCGTGCCTTGCCTCAAAAATGAGTAAATTTAAAATTGAAATTATGATTTGTTATTAAAAATGTACATGGGAAATTTTTATCCAATATTCTAAATAAAAAAAAAGCATAATTTAAGCAACTTTGTTAATAAATTAAACATAAAATTTTCATAACATTTGCTTCCCTTTTAATATGTCACAAAGAAAGTGAGATAATACATTTTTCATAGCTTCTGTATTCTTTAATTTACAGTAGGAGCGTAAATAAAATAAAATTAAATCAACACATCACACGTTTCAGAATTTATTCTCATTAAAAGATAAAAATTGAATAAATTAGAAGCTTTCTGATTTTATTTAACATTATTATTTCGTTTTACATTTCTAAGAAGCAATTTTAAGATTTAAAGCTTAAATAAGACATCCCATGATGAATGTTCCAATTATTTCAAAACAATCTTGCTTGATAAGCACTCTGAATGATTAAATTATAAATTGTTTTTCAAGATGCTTGTACCCGGTAAGAAAATCATATAATTAATATGAAAGAATACCAGTCAAAAGACTGATTCTCTGATATTCTTCATTTTATTATTATAAAAGGAATTCCAACCATATGATATGAGCAACGAATGATAATAATGTTGAATGATTAAGTTGTGTATTATGCACCTGGAGGTCTGGATCCGATAAGAGAATTCCATAATTCAGCGGAGAGAAGGAAAGCGTGATCCAGTAGACTAGCTCCTGTATATTTTTATTCATCATATGATGATAAGAGGAATTCTCACTCGAAAGGGGAATGGAGAATTTAGGTTCGAGGGACGTATTTATTGTTTTATTGTATCTGAACCTTTCATTATTCTACGGGTCTTTATATATGCTGATTGGATTTTAGCTATTTATTGAAGACAGAGGCGATGGGTAATAAAACGGGTATCTCTGGGGAGAGGGCAGTTCCTGTTTGTTGACCGTCATCAGTCTCTGGGAAATTAATTTCCAGAAAGTGCTTCGGAATTGTGTTTGAGTGCGCTCGATTGCTTCCGTCTAATCCCTCGCAAACCCTTAATTTCCGTGGTTGCCCCCAGCTAGAGAAACTTCATTCTTTGCCTCCGAAAGGCGATGAAGAAACCTAATTTGTGATTGGATGCTGACGCAACGGTCGATCACCCAATCACGTTGCAAGATTTGACTTCGATCTGGGGCCCCCTTTCAAATGAATCCGCACCCGGAGACTTTTATGGGAAGCCCTGGTGATATATGGGATCGGAAAGTTTTCTTTCCCTCTTTCGCCTGATTACGTGATCAACCGGGTGTCTCATAATTCTCCAGAAACTTCCGTATTGTGTTCTGCGACAAAGCCTTTTCCACGATCCAACTTCCACCAAAAGAAAAGAGCAAAAATTAGTTCATTTTCCTCACAACAGCGAAGAAAGTTTCTCAGATTTCGACCGTGGTACTTTTACTTCTAGAGATACTAAAACTTTTATTAAAGGATAATTCGGAAGGATAGTTTTTTTTATATATATATAGACCTACTTTCTAACAATCACACTCTTTGCAATGATTAATTTATCAGGATGCATATGCTACTATTCCCACACAGCAAGTACCAAAAGGGCCCATAATCTATCAAATCAGTAATATTTAAAACAATTAACCATGTTTACTTGAAACTTATAACTACGTTATTAGATTAAAATGCTTTCAAATAAAATGAGCAAGTCATCAGCTCATGTCATCATCAAAGAACTATCTTTTCTGGGGGGAAAGGGTGTTTGAAAAATCCTTATTTGATATTCTTTGACCTGTTAATGACGCAACAGAAAATTTAAAAGAAAAGGCACATTTAACACAATTTTTATGAAATATTTCACATATGGGATTGTTTAATTTTTTCCCCCACCAAACCTTTATTCCCTTACATTGGAGCATTTCTCAAAAAGCACATATTCAGAGACTTTCTACCTTCCAAATTATATCTATAAAGATAGATATCTCCCAAAATATTTGTGTACAAAGACAGATAAATCTAAAATATATCTATCTTTATACACAAAATGATGACGCCTGGGGACTTTTCCCTTAATTAAGTAATTTTGCGATATAATTTATCAAGATTGAAAATCATTTGTTTTGTTTATTATTTATGATTTTTCAATTACATTCGATTCACCAGCCATTGTGTGTGTGTGTGTGTGTGTGTGTGTGTGTGTGTGTGTGTGTGTGTGTGTGTGTGTGTGTGTGTGTGTGTGTGTGTGTGTGTGTGTGTGTGTGTGAGTGAGTGAGTGTGTACAACTATTGATTAAAACATGTCAACTTTCAGATTTAATGAAGCGAAATGAAAAGTTTGATTAAACATCTGTACATTTAATATGCCTTTTGTACATCCTTTAAAAAAAGTAAAGATTGTAACTTTACCCCCCATTAACACATATAATTTGATTACCAATAAAATAAATGTAAATGTTATAGCAGGTCCTTAACTTTTAATGCAAGAAATATAAAAAAAAAAACGAAAAACAATTGCACTTTTTTTCTTTATTTTAATATCTTTAAACAATCTGAAAGTTTTATTCATTTCCTTTAAAAATTGTGTTCGTACTTCAGAGGGATTTTCTTCACTATATTTATTTTTACGTTTGGGTAGTGTTAAATTTTATTCCATTCATTTTATTTTTACATACCAGTTCTCTCTTTTTCAATTTTTCTTGTTTTTAATCGACGGTTCTCTTCACATACATGATAAATAATGTTCATCCCAATTATTTTTATTAGCACTTTCATATTGTTTATATATTTTAAACTTTAATTAAGTTTCTTTATTTTACCTTAAAATTGCTTTTATGTTATAATTGTTTTTTATTATGAAAACTGTTGTAATTTTTTGCTGTTGTTTTTAACTTTTGTGTTCATTCCTGTAAGCCTATTTGTTTGCTTTTCAACAATGTTTATTCTCAGATTATACATTTTTTAAAAAAGAAATATAGTAAAATAAAGAGAATTTAATAGTATATATTATATATATATATATATATTATTTATAAAGAGAGTTTATTAGAGAGAGAGATTTTAAAAATAGTTTTGAAAAAGTACCACTAGATTAAGTTTGAGCATTAACATCTTGTGAGGTCCCATGATTTAATAGTGTTCATAAGTGGACATTTGAAAGAAAGATTGCTTAATGTTTTATTTTTAAGTAATTAAGAACAGATTCCAAATCACTAATTTTCGGGAATAACTGCCTTCATAAAGTATTAGAAAAAAATATCCCATGGTATATTTTCTCAAAATTTATAATTAGTAGCTCGTTGTACAACAGATAAAACTTTGTTCAATTTTGCTCGGAAATTGCACAAATTTAAAAATATCTTCAATATTGAACTCGCAAACTTTTAAATGATAATATACTTCCACATTACATAATTTTGTCAAATTACTTCTGATCTATAATCGTTTGGCTAAAAGATAACTTCCTTTTTTCCACCTTATTTTATGACTTTACTATTTATGATTCATTCATTCTGTTACTCACCTCTAAATTTAGGAGAATTTTAAAGACCATGCCTCTGTTCTTAGTGAATCACGCATTTTTTTCTTTAGAATAAATGAATGTATACTCTACAACAAACAGGCGACAAAGTTCTAGAAATCTTTTGTGCTCAGCAGAATTTCTTTAAATATGGATAAATCTTTAAGGATGTGCTTTTAGATATTCATATGTTTATTTTTTGCATTTCTAATGGATTAGTGAATGAAAATATATGACGCTTTTAGACTTCCTCCTCTTTATGTTACGACTGCTTGAATTACCTTGGCACATTAGTGGATCATCTAATATCAAGATAAGAAAAAAATTAATTTTTCTAAATAAAAATCGTATTACATCTTTTTAATCAAAAATTATTTTTCATATTTTTTGTTCACTTCATTTTTCTGAACACATTTAAGGCGTCTCTTTTTTAAGCATCTTTGAATTAATATTCATTAAATAAATTAATTTTTTGATAATAATGAATAAAGAATGAGATGAATGGAATGAATTTATTATTTTATTAATTTCCGTTAGTAAAATAATAAATTCTCCAACTCTCAAATTGTCAGTCCACAAATTGTGAGTTTCAACTAATATAGATTTTTTGTTGAATAAAAAAAGTTGTGTATTTTCATATTCAAGACAGAGTATAAGAACATGCAATATAAAGTTTTGATATCTTGTATCATTTTTATAGAAATAATTATGATCTATTTTTTGATTTAAAAATTAATCTTAATCCTAAATATCGAGTCCCATGTTTCAATGAGCGATATAAATGTGCGAGTGTGCAATGTATCCATTATAACTATGTATTCTTGGTTATATATATATATATACAGCATATTCCTATTTTCAAAGACTTTTTCTAAACTTGAAAAGAGCTTAAAATATTTATAATCGAAATTTACTTGGTAAGTGGATCGTCATGCTCAGTAATGACAGCCTAAAGCAACAGTGTTTACAGATAACGCTTTAGAATATCAAATTGAATTTCAATGGTTGTTTTCGAATTTTCAATCACTTTATACCAAACAGTTTGAAGTACGAAATATTATTTCCGATATTCCCCCTTCCTCTAGATTAACAATTAATAGCATTATAGAGTAGAATTTCCAACTTACAAGTTCATTACAATTGTAATTATAGATAATCTAGTTCAGTTACATCAACGTCCAGTTCTAAAACAACACTAGGGCAATTCTGAGATCGACCTCGTAATTTTGAACCGTGGTCAGACGACGAGGATGACACCTGATCTACCGCTCCCCTCTCCACAACACACTACACCAGCGACAGGAAGTTTGGTACTGGCGGATTTAACGTGCAACAGACCCCCTTACACGGGGGTTCTTCGACTTAGCCGGGTCTCAAACCCAACAGCTTATGAGCCGAGACCTTACCATCAGGCCACTGCGATCACTGTAATTATTGGTAATATTTGTAAAGTGGTTGCTACAAATTTCATTTAGACCCACTTATTAGATGCCCTGTATTTACGGAGCGAAAATAAATGATTTAGATACTTTTTTTAAAAGTCTTAATATGCTAGACAAATTAAATTTAGAAATTTTCCAGTTTTGTATAGATATGGATTACAAAACTTAAGAGGAAAAAAAAAACGATCCTATGGATCAACCAACCTATCGATGTTTCTGCAAATGATAGAAAAAGAATATTTTCTTTCTTTTACATTTGAGACCAAGTAATTATTTCCAATTTCAGTGTGCTGTATTACCTACAGTCATTAATACGATCCGTAATATAAGTTTAAAAGACTTATTAATAAATTTTTATATTCTTATTCACTTATTTTTAAAATACTATTAAATTTCTTCTAATTATATAGTTTAGTTTAGTTTATGTACCCATTTAACATATTTAAAAATCCATTCGAAAATAAATTTCTTAAAATAATTTTGAAGTTGACAAAATATTGCTCTGTAAAAGTTAAAGATAATGACTTTTCTGTAGTTATTTGTAAGACAATCAGTTTAACATTGCTAAATGGAATTCTGTTACAAGCTTTCATACGTTAAAATAAAAAATTATATTTTCAGGGAAAAGTATCTTTTTTTTTAAAAAAATCATATAGTTAAATGTAAAGCATTTTCTCTTTAATGCGTTAGTTTAATATACTTAATATATGACACTCAATTATTCTCCTTTATTATCTAATCAAGATATTAATTATAATTCTAAAATTGTTCATACAGCTCTGTTAAGACAATGATGGCTTAGATTTGAATATATTAATTGAAACAGCATGATTCTTCATTTGCTTTTAAAAAAGATAAGAAGAAAAATTTATCTTTCAGAAAATAGTATCACTCATTCAAATGTTAAAGTTTGTGAAATTATTTAAGTCTATAAATAAGTAAACAAATAAACACTTCCTACAAATTAATAAAAAATCAATAACTATTTTAAAGCGGAAATATTTTATAAACTGAAACTATTGTTGAGTTTCCTAAACAATTAAACAAATTACGTGTAATACTTTCATATTTGCATTATTCCTATGGTGGTAAACCTATAAAAGCAATTAAATTTGTTCTTTTATTTATTTACTTCCGCTAATTCGGGAAAGTCAAGAATTCATTGTATTGGGATATTTAATATTAGTCTTAGATAATTTTTGAAAAAATCTTAAATAAAACCTCATAAGCATAGTGAGTGAATATCACATAAATTGGTAAAATAAAAGAAAATAAACATAAATTGGTAAAATAAAAGAGTATAAACATAAATTCGTAAAACAAAAGAATATAAACATAAATTTGTAAAATAAAAGAATATAAACATAAATTCGTAAAATTATAGAGAATGTATGGCGAATGTAAGGCATATATAGGAAATTATCACCAAAAATAGCTGTACACAACCGAATTATAATCATCATCATTTTTTAAAAAAATAACATATTTTTTATGACTGACTCAAAAGCAGTCAGAATTTAAAAATTAATCTTGAAAAAATGAATTAATAAAAATATTGATTATTGATAATTTCAATCTTTTTTTTTTTTTTTTTTTTTTTTTTTTTTTGCATTTCATGTACTCAATGCAGCAAATGTATAACTATGATATGTATCATTACAGCAAGATAAGTATTCCTAAATTCAAGTATGTATCATTTCAATAAGATAAGTATTCCTAATGTAAATTCAAAAGAAACATACACTTGAATCAAATTATTCTGTTGGAAGATACTATCTAAAAGGGAAGTTGCCTGAATTTATTTTATCAGACTTTATCTATGGTCATAAACTGCTTAGAAACAAATATTAGGACAACCTTGGTTTATACAATCGAGGGGTTATCTTGGTTTACATATCCGAAGCTTGAAATGAATTATAAACTACTTCATAAGCCTAATTTCTGAATATTTTGATAAAATGCTGCATATAAAAATTACTTTATTTTCTATTCTACGTATTAAGAAATATACAAGAAGAATGTCAAAAAATACGACATAGATTTTTTCACATATCTACGCGTTTATACCAGCATGAAATTAAAAAAATCAACTTTTAATAGTAATTTTGCTACGCAAACACCAAAGATACGGAATAAGCTTAATGAATGTAATTTATTAAGCAGTATTTACTCAAAAATTATAGATCTTTATCAAATGTGAGACAAAATTATCGATGAAAGAGTTTTTTTTTTTTTTTTGACAATGTGTATGTTTGCACAATATCTGAAATTTGCAACTAACTTGATAAATGGAATCTGATATACAGCTGTTACATTACAATCTTTTATAAATACTGCATTTAATTCATCTATGAATCGAGCAAGATAATCATTGCAAATATAACTAATAATTTATATAAATAAATCAGAAAATTTTATTTTTCGTGCCATAATAGGCGAATAGTTCCCTAGATTTACTCCAAAATTTTTGTACGCTTCTTCATTTTACAATTTTAAAAAAATGCAATAATTTAAAGAGCGTCGTGAATAACGTGTTTTTGAAATAAAACAAGGATTTTTAAGTATAGATTCATTTAAAAAAATCAGGATGGCTTATAAAGGATAACTATGTATCCTACTAATTATCTATCCATCCTAAATGATAACTATCTATCCTACTAATTATCTATATAACCTAAATTATAACTATCTATCCTACTAATTATCTATCTATCCTAAATAATAACTATCTTTCCTGCTAATTTTCTGTCTATCCTAAATAATAACTATCTATCCTACTAATTATCTATCTATCCTAAATGATAACTATCTATCCTACTAATTATCTATCTATCCTAAATGATAACTATTTATCCTACTAATTATGTATCTATTCTAAATGATAATTATCTATCCCACTAATTATTTATCTGTCCTAAATTCATAACTACCTTACTATAGAAACAAAAACATTTTATAAAATTTTTATTTATATGTTATTCTGTTCCTTATGCTCTCAAGATAACTACGGGGATTCGTTTTTCAACTATCGAATTTAACTAATGACATTAAAAAATGAAAATACCGAACCGTCAGCAGATTATTTTTCGAATTTTATTTTTGAATTGTACGATAGCCTTGAATTTGGCATTGTGCTTGTGTCTTTTAATCTTAATATATTTGAACTTAATACCGCCATAACAGATATACTTTCGGTAAATATTATTGATGTATAGCTCTAGTTCTCATATAATATGCCTTTTACAATCGAAAGCCGAACTCGTCATCATTTGATCCCCTAAAGCTCTGAACCAAGATCTAAAACGAATTCTGATTGGTCGATATCCAGTAAAATTCAGCTTGGTAGCTCAGCTCAGTGTTATGCAAATACGTACATTGCAGTCCCCTCCTCCAGAGTATTTCTTGAAGACCCCTCGGATACCCTCACTGTTGCTAGGATACAATACATCTCTAAGCGGATTGGCTGCGTTCTTTTGCAGAGGGCGGAGCCTAATCCGTCCAGAAAGATAAGCGAGAGCAACCTCGATGGACACGCTGGTTTTTATCTTTTCCGTATTCCATCTTTTTCTGTGGAATTACGCGGATTCAATAAATTTTCTTCAGGAATATTGAAGGCTGTTTTACGAGCGTTGCAGGGCTCCGAATAAAAGGATCGGAGGTGATTAAAAGACGCTGTAAAACAGCCGCTGTCTGACATGCAACTTCCCACCTACCCGGTAGCACTTTAACACCCTCCGGCTTGCTAATACACCACCTTCCAAGGGTAATAAATGCTGCCTAAAATATATATATATATAAAGACAGAAAATGCCCAGGAGAAAGTACAAAAAAAAAAGGGTAAAGAGTTATAAAGGAGATTTAGTGAGTATTTTCACCCCACCTATTTTATTTATTTTTTTGGGGATGCGTCTAATTTTGTTTTCTTAACTGACGCCCGCTCAACAGCATTACTTGCTTGACCCTTTTAATGCCTTGCGGGCAGAGTAAGCTAGCTAGAATCGAGCATACACCCCAACAAGGTTCATGCGAGAGGGAACTCGGCTGTGAAATGCAGGTAGGGATGCTTCCTTTAATGTTTCATTATTAGCATACAGTTAATTAGATTTCCCCCTCTACGAGAAAGTTGTGATAGGGGACTGTAAGTTGCAGTCATAAAGACCCTTGTTTTGACTCACTGTTTAATTTACGTTCTCATTAATACCCGTTAGGCAAGGATAATAATCATTTCCCCCCAGACGAATGTATCAGTTTCATAGCTACTGCAATGAAAGAGTTGCAAGGGTTCACTAAAGAGGCAAAAAAGTAATATAAAACTGACAACTTTTTAATCAGGAGAATTTTGCTTACAGCTAGAAATAGTGAGGAAATAGGAACTCCATTTGGAAAAGTTAAAATAATTTTGATATGAAATATTCACTAAAAAATCACCCTTTTATCGCCATCACACTAAATATAAACAGTTAAAAACTAAAATCAATATGTTATTGAAAATATGTAATATCCACCATACTTTCATATTTATTCTTCACATACCCAAGAGATGTAAACAATTTATCTTACAGCTTTTTCCTTAGAAATAGTGTGGGAAAAGGAACTCAATTTAGAAAAGTAAAAATATTTTTGATGTGAAATATTCACTAAAAGCTCCCTCTATTATCGTTATCGTACTAAAAATAAATAGCTACGAACTTAAATAAATATGTTATTGAAAATCTGTAATCTCTACTATAGGTATGAAAAACAATTAAATTCTTAGATATAACAATTGTTGGAAAGGTTATTTTGCTGTACTCTCATTCTTGAATACATTTTTTTATGTGGCTGATTATAGTTAAATGTATGGAATGATGTAATTTTCTTTACTGGAAATTGTCTTTGTCCATTAGAATAGAAAAGCTACTGTAACACAATAAATATTTTCATTTCGTTAAAAGTTTAAAGTTTCGTTTTGAAGTTTTCTAGATTTCAACGATGATGAGATCCCGATTTTTTTTTACACTGTTAATAAGTAAACAAAAATTAATTTCACTTTTTTATCCCAAGCTCTTCTTAATACATTTTTTTAAAAAAATTTCTTCAGGAACTCAAGAGTGTTTGCGCATTAATAATAAAGAAATATTCAGAATGTTACTAAGGATTTTAGCGTTTCCTTTATCTATTGAAGATTATTATTATTACATAAATAATACATTAAGAATGACAACTTTCCATATTCATAGAATGACATGAGTATTTATTGATAACGAAATCTTTTTGGTCGATATACTTCACAGAGCTCAATTTTTTAAAAAAAGTATTAAAACAGTATTTGTTCCATTGTATAATTCTAAGGATGAATTTTATTTTTTAAAATAGACCATTTTAGCGGCTCTGTTAATAGTAAAGTAACAAATGAAAACAAATTGAATATAGACACAAAATGCTTTCATATATCTTTTATATTTCAATACATGGATGTGGAATACAATAAAAACGACTGTATAATGTTGTGTATAAGAATTCAGAGAGAAGTGTGGTAGATGTCAGAAATTTGTGAAGGTATCTATTATCGTTCTATAAAAAACATTTGGCATATCTGAATGGTTAAAAAAATACAAAAAAGTGTGCGAGTATTTTATAATACTAAATACCTTTTTGATTTGTTCAAATCCGCTGTTTGGTTCCATTTTCTTTGAACTATAATAAACTTCGTCGTTTAGAATAATGAAATGCAGGATAATAACTCCTGGTTGAATAATTTCCTGTTCAATCCTACTGAAAAAGAATATCATATATCAATTAAATATTTAATTTATTATATTCACTTTATTATATGTTTTATTATTGCTTTTTCTGCGTTATGCAGTAAAGCCATTGAATTAATCTAGTTTTACCGTTATACTATATCAAAATTGAGTAAATTTTTTTGTCGAGTAAAAATTTCGTTTCTTAACTGGCATTTGGCATATCACAGCCCAGAAAATTATTATTCTCAACTCCTTATAATATTTTGAGATACAAGCAATCTCTACTTTGTTCTTAAATGTGTAAAAAATGTCTATTTACAACAAACAACACTTGAAAAGAATTATTTCTCATGCAAAATGAAATTTTGGAGATCATCTCTTGTGGAAAAAATCAGGAGAAACATTTTCATAAAATATAAATGGGAAAGAAATGTATAAAAATTAAAACTATAAATAAACCTAAGTTTCGTTCATAAATTTTTCAAGGAAAAAAAGAGAATGAAAATTGTCTTTGCAATTTTTGATATTTAGAAACTTATCCGTTTATAACAGTCTAAGTGAGTTCATTATTAATAGCAGTGAGGCTCTAATTAAAATAAAGAAAGAATCGTAATAAAATACACAATAAATCTCTCTCCTTATCTTTTTTTTATTCTGTGCAACTTCGCACGATTTATTTCTTATTAATGAAGAATTTAATGAAACTTAGTTTATAGTGATTTCATTATTTCACTCGATTCTTGTTTCACCTGAAATTGGTAAAAATAAAAAATTCTTAATTTTTTTTCGGAATTTAAATAATTAAATTCTATTTCCTATCTTTCATTATTAAATATTAGGTTTCGGTAGACTATATGAGATTACTGATATTAAAACTCTTTAATTGTCATGGCAAATTTTTTACTTTGTTTTGTTTCATATTCTTCAGTTTGATGACGTGTTGGGAATGTTTCTGCTTCTATTGACGTTACTAAATATACAGACATTCTTTATTTACTGCAAGGAAATTCGATCCTAAAATATATTTTCGTGTTTATCGTTGTGCGATATGTTGTTTCAGTTGCCTTTGACCAGATTGTTGATATTTGATCGTTTTAATCGTCACGAAAATTCTATGTGTTTGTGATGTGATGCGAAATTTTCACGTTTCTATGGAGAGATAGTAAAATATGGAGAATTTTCGCATTTATTTGGAATTTTTGCGTCTAGAATGTTGTTTCTTATCCAATAATTGCAACATATTGTTCCAGTTGTCACTAATATGAAAAATTATTTTTGATTGCTTTAAATGTTACAAAAATTTCAATGCTGTGTTTGGAGTTGCGATAGGAAATTTTTACTTAAATATACTTCTTTATGTCTGAAATTCCTTCATTTTTTAAATATCATCGTTCACTAATGTGTAAAAGAAAGCTTTTTTCAGTTTTTCTGCACTTGAATGCCTCTCACTTTTTATGCTAATTCTTCACTATCCTTTAATAGTTTTATTTTGTCTTTCGAAAAAGGCTATTTTTTTATTGCTTTTCAGATGGAAAAGATATACATTAAAACTTTTAAAAAAATGTCAACGTTTTAATAGCATAGAAAAGTGGGCTAAAAATAATTAATTCTAAGTTTGATTTCTTCTCAGCTTTGACATTTTTGATCTCTAAATATTTTATAGGCATATTTATATGCTCCTAAGGTACCTGAACGAAGCAAAACGCTTCAAGTTTTGAAAACTAAGTAATTTCGTATTAATTGACTTTATAAAGTACTTTGGCTTTAATTTTTGTCTTCTATAATCTATTCAGGGTACTTCTTTTTCTGACGATTAATTACATTCATTCTACTTACTTTAAAACAAATAGGAATCAAAAAGTTAAAATTTTAATTTGAGGAATGTTTTGGAAAAAACATTTAAAATTCATGCTGTGAAATTCAAATATTTAAAATACTCCAAGCCTTTATTGATTACATTTCATCTAAATATATTTCAATGATTATATTTTTAGGTAAAATATTTTCAAATATATCTTTATTAACATATTCATATAAACTTTTATTGACATATTAATATATATTTTTATTATCATATTCAGATATATTTTTATTATCATATTCAGATGTATTTTTACTGTCATATTCATATGTATTTTTATTACTTGCATATTTTCATAAGCTTCATGTACGTATTCATTTTAATTTTCCGTAAACTTACCTTTTTGAACAAATAATTTTTCAGCTTGGAACTAAATAGCATTTAATATATATAAAAAAGATAAAAAGAATAATTTAAATTATTCGTTTAAATAATAATAGATCAACTGTAATATTTGGTAAAAGTATTTTTATATTTTGTTTTTCTTCTCATTCTTTCTTGTCTTTATTGAATATACTAAGTCAGAATGAATTTAGTCTCGATAATGAGGTTGCTGAGTGTCGATAAAAGAGTTGATTCACAATTCCAGCATAAAATCTGCCGTTTTATTATTGTTACGTAATTTTTACCCAAAATTTTTCTGCTTTTCATAGATATCATGCAACCGCGCTGCATCTATTCGGCATTTTTTTTTTCACTTTGCAATGCACGGAGATTAAGAATTTTGAATTCAAGAACCCACCCGCAAAGCGGCACAAAATTTGTCATGTTTGGGATCTAACGTCCGATCACTCTAGCGGCGATCCCAAACGGCGTTTAGGTTGGAGGTGTAGGAAACCGAAATGCTAATGCAGAGCACCGACTAAGAAAGTAACGAAGTCGGATCTGAGAAGCCTGCAATGTAATTTCTACAAAAGCATCGAAAGATTTGTAAAAGATATGTAGGCGACATTATAATATAGTTGAGGAAGAAACTGAAAGAACTAAGCGAATTATTATGTAGTTTTTAAAACTTTTAAGTCAGTAAGAGTAATATTCTGCCAGTTTAAGTAGTCCTTAAGATTATATTCTGCCTTAAAATTGTTTTTATTACGATTAAATGATAAAATGATTTAAAAAATACAATCAAGATCAATATGAATTCTCATGTATAGCTTTCGTAGATTGGATTTTTTAATGCGTTAAATACAAACAGAAAAATTACCCTGATAAATAAATAAAAATTTATAATGTTTTACAGTAAGACGTATAAAACTATTTTATTTTTATCAAAGTACATTCAGAATCTTAAACACAATTTATTAGGTCCTTTTTTAGGTCAAAAATTTTATAGCATGTCTTACAAAAAGTTTTTCCTAAACCATTTTTCATTTTTTTAAAGCTGAATTTAACACTTTTGTATGAAATAAGTGAAAAATGCCTTTTATAATATTATAATAGATAATTAAAGTTTAAATTGCGTATTTTTACTCGAAAAAAATTGAATTAATCTTCATCTTTCTTTTAAAATGTTTTAAAGTATGATATTTTTTATTTTACACCATCTATCAGATATTTTAATTTCTCGCCTCTATAAAAGAAGTAACCAACATTAGAGTATGCATTAACTAAAAATTCTTTCATTCAAAAGTGAATGAAAACTTTCAGTATATTATAATAGGAAAGTTCGATTATGAATGTAAAGAAATTTAAAATCTTGCCATATTTCTGTAAATTATGTTAGAATGATTTAGTTTAAAGAAAATAGTATTACTGGTGTGACATATATTTCTCCGTGTCATGGTAAATTTTTTAAGTTGTTCGAAAGGTATTTAAAAACTCTAATATTTAACTGCTACCTTTTGTTTACTATCTTTTACAATCAAAATTATCTGCGTTTATCCTTAATTTATTAAGAAATGATTGTAAATTATTGAGAAAACTATTAAAATATACCGGATTCAATAATGCTATATGAAGGATAAATTGTGTGAAGAAGAAAAGTTTTACTGGATACTAGTTATATCTTATACTGAATACTAGTTATATCTGGATGTATTAGATACTAGTTATATCTTACACTGGATACTAGTTATATCTATCGAGTAGATGACACATTGTCATTTACTCGAGTAAAGGTTGTTTAGCTAAGCATGGGCATGTAAGAATTTGGCGTATCATGATTCGATGAATGAGACATATACACTAGATTTTTGTGTGTGAGAGAGAGAGAAGGAAGAAGTTAGCCGTCCGTAAGCAATGATTCAATTCCATCTTCTCATACAATTAAATTATGAGTAAATTAAACTGAAACAAGGAAAAATATAATTAGATAGAGATGTGAAGATGAGAAATGAAGGTGTACGTTAGAAGTGAATGCGATATTTTGTCGACATTTTCTTTTTCAAGCAGTCCGAGAATGTTCGGCATTATATACGTTGCATGTGTGGTAAATTTCTAAGCACTAGTCATAAACTGTAAATATTTTATATAAACATTATATTTGTTTTACGTTGCTATAAATGAATTTGTTACTCGAATGTCATTTTACATTCAGTGATTTCACTATTCCGTACATTAAATCTTAGTTTACCTTCCTTAAAAGCGATGTCTAAACTAACAATTATTTAGTGGTTATAAATCATTTAACATATTTCCAATAAAAGGCTAAGTTCGATTGAATATATTGTTGAACAGTGAAGACAGTATTACTATTATTTCTTTTTATGAAAAGAAAATTTAGTTAAGGAAACAATATGAATATTAATTGTGTAAGAAGAAAATATAGTGCGACCTTTTCCACATTTCACGGACAACTTCTGGAGATGGAATATTTTTACTATTATATCAAAATGTCATAAATCAAATTTGTTAAAACATTTTATTGATTCGAATCTTTAGTTTGTAACATTTACTTCTGATCTCAGA
This sequence comes from Argiope argentata, assembly GCA_026289955.1. Classification (NCBI taxonomy): domain Eukaryota; kingdom Metazoa; phylum Arthropoda; class Arachnida; order Araneae; family Araneidae; genus Argiope; species Argiope argentata. Next base: position 636,200 of record JAOUZG010020818.1, read on the forward strand.
TTGTTGCGTGAGAACAAAATTTCTGTATATGTTGTCAAAAATCCCTCAAAAGTGCAATTCTCACGAAGGAAATCAAAACATCAGGACTCAGAAGGACGCTACAGATTTCTGACTCTGCAGTGATTGTTGATATGTTTATGCATGTAATACAGATGTTCTCAATGTAATTTATCAATCTTCTCCTTTTCAGTTAGTAATCTCTTTTCCCGGTAAATTCAGCCCTTAGTTACCATTTGTTTAAGTATTCTTGTCTCCTCTATCTAGCTATTAATTCACCAAAAACAGAATACAGTCGATTTGGCACCAATGGGATTTTCTCTGGAGATCCCTGGAGGGTTTGTCGTCTCTTTCTTTCTTTTAACATTTTTTTCCCTTCCTTCCATCTTGTGCTCATTCAACTGGTTAGATAACTTAGTGTTATAGGCACCGGGGGCACAGGACAGCGTTATTCTATGTATATGTTGTCACAAAATAACAGCTGTTACCATTGATGCCACGTCCTATTCGAAGTTTCTTGTATTTTGATGCGTGCAGTTTTTAAAATATGGCATTTTGATATAGCAGTGACGATTTGACCTGCATGCAAAAATAGTTTATTTTCATACACGATGAGTTTCTAAGCAAATTTTGATTGCACTAAATTCCAGGAAACAATAATTCGACTAATCAAAATTAGTACAAACGTGCCAACCTACTTGATAGTAAGAAATTATCTCCTTGCATACAAAAAACAGACATACAAAAATCAAAAAGTGTAATGCATTTGATTTGCATTCATGTTTAATATTCTCTCGTTACATTATATATATTTTATTTTTTAGTTTAATATTTATTGTGTATACAAGACGGTACATTTCTCTCTCTTTTTTTAATGATTGGAAACGAAACGTAGCCGTCATAATTAATTCACGTCTTTGATATTGCATTGAAAAAAAAACTTATGAAAATGTATATGTAAAATTAAGTATTATTCATGAGGGGTTATTTATTTTTCAATGCGAAATGTTTTTTCCTTATTGTCATTTATTTAGTTGGAATTCCATGATTTTTCCTCTTCAGAGTTTTAACTATCAGCAGTTTTTATCATGTTCTGGTATAACAATGTCTTATGAATAATTGTAAGATGTCTTGGAATATCAAAAATTCATGTTCTGTTTTATTCCTTGCTAGAAGAGAACGAATTACAGAACAATAATTTTACGTTACAGAACAATAATTTAGATTACAGAACGTTACAGAAAATTACAGGACGTTACAGAATAATAATTTTTGATTCACTGCGAAAAAGGACATATTCCCTAGTTCTTTTTTTTAAATTTATGTTTTATTCTTAAAACAATATAATTGTTTTTAAAATTAGAGAAGTCGTTCATAATGAATCAAATTATACTAGATATAATTTTATTGAAAATGAGTTCTACTCATCTACGAATGGGAATAACGAAACGTATTGGGCCACAGGGAATTAGCGTAAGAATTCAACCTAGGTCGATGCGAACCGGTCTCACACACTCGCACGAGAGAAAATAAAAAATCCACATAGCACATAAATCTGGTGCATGTAAATCTGCCGTTGTAGGTCAAACATTTTCTTGCTAGTATGTTGCAGAGATATATAAAAAGAATGCCAGTTGAGAAGTCATTCTCGTTATCTGACTGTGGTTCAAATTAACGAAATCTTTCCCATAATATGACTTTGACTCGTGAAATTACTTAACCTAGTAATTTAATTATGTATCTTACTAAGAACATTTTTTTTAAATGTTAACCCATTTGATAAGGGGCATCCAAGATCATTCAATGTGCTTACAGAATTTTTGTCTTTTAAATTATTTGTTAATTTGACTCGATTACAGGTTTAAGCATTAAAAAAACTGCAATTTAAGGGATGAGGCGTTCGTATCCTTGCATGGGCCAACTACTAGAGCTGCATAAAATTTATACTAATGTCGGGGTATTTAAAAATAATGAAGAAAAACGGATTCAGTAATAGAGAAGGGAAAAAAGAAATTTAGTTAGATAGTTCTATACAGAAGACATGCATGTCCTGGCTCAGTATTTATTATTTCAGTTAAGCTCAAATTTAACAAGGCGTTTTCCCTTAGGGTCCAATACTCTAAGTAGTCTTATAATTTACGGCTAAAGTTTGAGCACTAAAGAGCAGACAAAAGTGAATTATCTGCTCTCTTATCAAACCCAGCCATGCATCAACGGTTGGTCATGTATCACTAATGGTTAGGGGAGGAAGGAATCTTCCAAAGTATAATGTTTTTCTTCTCAGATACAGAGAAAATATTTTACTAAAAAAAACACCCGTTTAATACATTAGAAGCACCACAAAATCCTTGGGTTTCTTGTTTTTAAAATTTTTCTGTTTTTGATGCCCAGAGAACTTTGTATTGAAAATTAGTGACAGAATTTAAGACGTTTCAGTAGAAATTTGGGTAATTTGTGCTGTTTTTCCAAGAAAATAGACAGCTGTACAAAACCATCCTTGAATAGAGTTTTAATATTTTAATCACAAGTTTGCTTAAATTTATTTAATAACAAATTCATAAATACTAAAATGTTTATGGCCAGCTATTTCACCAACATAATAATAATTTTTAATTCTTAAAAATTTTAAAAAATTGCTAAAAAGGTAATCAGCATTTTGATAACAGATTTGAACAACAAAACTAATTGTGAATTCATCATTATTTTGAGATGGCATTGGAGTTGAAAAAAAGATTTATGCAAGTTCTCAAGTAAATAAATCTTCAATAAACTAAATGCCTAAATGTTTTAATTTTTTTTATCTAAAATCATAGATAATTTCTTTGATTTGTTAATAAATTACAAAGAAATGAAATTAATTTCTAAAAAGTTAAATGAACTTATTTATTTAAATCAATCTCAATTTCTATAGAATTTTACCTTTCCAATACTACAAAACGAAATGGTTCTTTATAAAGTTAGCTAAACTTTTATCCAAAGTTAACTAATACGTGTAAAAAATAATAATTTCTTAAGTTTGAAGTAGCCTCTTAATGCTCAATCTTTGTTCAAAGTGGTTTCTGCAATTTTTATTTAAAAAATTAAAATTAAATATTTTATGAAGAATTAAAATGTAGAGGAAATAGCTCTTCATCTAGCATACTAGCAAAATTAGTTTATCTTAAAATCCAAATAATCAGCTCGAAGATCATGAATTACTTCAGCATCTTTCAGTGGGCACAAATGTTCTTTTAGCAGGATTACTTTTCATTATTAATGTGATGTTTTATAAAAAGCATATTTTCAAATTCAAGAAATGGTCATGCTAATGGTATATATTAGCTGTAGTTAATATGTAGAAAACAACGGAAAGTTCCATGAATATGATTAAGAGCTCAGTAGCAACAGTAAATTAATTTTTAGGCTATTAATATATATTATTGCCAATGTGATTAATCAATTTATCCCATTGACGAGTTATTACTGAGAATTACCAGTTATTATTAATAACCAATTAATTACGCTGACCTTCACATATTAACTGTACCATTAAGAAAAGAATGCTTTTTGTTCGTATTTCATGCATTATATGCGCAAGATAAATTAATCTGATATAAAAAAAGAGAAAATATTTATTCGAACAAACTTTAATTTATCTATTCTAAAACCATTTCACAATTGAAAAGCAATAAGAATTTGTGAAATAAAAATAGTACAAGAAATAATCTTCACTCCGAACGCATTCACCGAATTACAAGATTGGTATCAATCTGGCTTTTATTCGTTAAAATATATCCCATAAAATTTGCATTGATTCACAAATTAACACTGTCTTACTTTTATTGGAGAGTTTTGATAATATGGAGCCATGCATAAAAATTTTTTAGAAAACCCCTCCTTATATATATATATATATATATATATATATATATATATATATAGAGAGAGAGAGAGAGAGAGAGAGAGAGAGAGAGAGAGAGAGAGAGAGAGAGAGTCTAGACAAATTTTCAGTAAAACCTCACTGCTTCTGACGAAATTTCTTTTTGTATAGTTAAAAATGCTATATCTTTCAACTTAACAGGAAACGGGAAATGTAAAAATTTGCTATTTTATCTTTCGAGGGAGTACGAGGGCTAAAGTATGAGTTAAGCAATGCGCCAATAAGATTTCAGGTGAATTTTGAATCGAAAATCTTTCTTCTTAAGGATAAAAATCTTAAAGATGACAGGTCTTGATGGCTTACTAATATTGTATTATTTCAAGCATATCTAGTTTAGGTAGCTGGATCTTGAGAATTTTTAGCTTATTGCTGGATTTTGAGAATTTTTTTCTTAGCCTTTTAAAGGCAAGCTCATGCACCATACAGCAATGAATTATCATTTCTCAAACTTGCACGCTGAGATTAAATCATTCAAGGACATTAGAAATTCTCAAAAATTCCACATAATCCAAAGACACTTTTTTTATAGATTCTCAATTAAAGGAGTACTTCAGAAAACTCCCAAAAGAATGGGGACATTAACATGATAATAAAAAGCAAAACAATTATGGGGTTAATCACCTGGTCTAGTCGAACAGGGCAATAAAGGCTTTTCTTCAAAGAAAACCGATTCATAAGAGGTACACCTGTGAAGTAATTAGCAGACCATCAGAACTGGGTACAATAGGCGTATCATTGAAGGAATGTTATAGCCTTCTTCTTATCACTTTAGATATAAGCAAAGGAATTAAACATTCCTCTTTGTATAGAACACGCATCTTTCCCGTGTGACCAGCAGGATAATTTATAAGTAGGAATATAGATATGTAGCACTAGAGTTAATTTTCTATAATGAGTGGACTATCCTTGGAAGAAAGTTGAGATGTCATAAATTCAATGTCAACTTAGCCCTGCGATATACATTGAATAAATTTTGAACTCTCTCACCCACCCTGAACATCTATGTACGAGGAGACCGTCTCAAGTGCCAGTACTGAAAACTGCCACTGGTTAAGTTTTTCTTTTTGTCAATATGAGTCAAATTTTATCTCATACAGTTAAAATGGTTTTTTTCTAATTCAATATCTTAATATTCAGCTATTAAAAGTTATAGATATTGCAAGCAATATTCGCAACTTACAAAGGATTATTTTTAAGAGAAATAAAAAAATATATATTTTATAGTCAATACATACAACAACAGCTATTGCTTCATGTTATTCATATACTTTTCAAAAAGTGATAAATTTTGCTTTTTTATGCCTCAATGTACTTTGAGTACTGAAGAAGGAAATTGTTCATCATTTAAAATATTTCCAGATGATTCAAAACATTCATTTAATTGGATATATTAATATTATTCATAATACTGTATGTCCAACTTACAGAGATATAGTGTAAATCTTTATAAATAAAGAATAAATTCCAACATATTTTCTACTCTTTAGAAATCAAACTATTTAATATATTTTCTTTGAATTTTTTCTATCAAAAACAATAAGGAAAGTTTTACTGAATATGTCGTTATAACAAATAATAGTTTTTTTTATTAAATGAAAATTATATTTTCATGTGTATAGATAAATTTTTATCTTTATTGTTGCCATTTCATTCAGATCATCTTATTAGTTTACCTTTGAATCATTACTTACAATTATAACTTAATTTTGTCATTCTTTAAAACATTAATAATTCATGGAAAATTAATAAATTTAGAATTTTAGAAATTTAGAAATTTTTTAGAGCAAAAGCATTTAAAAAAAAATAGAAAATTAAGTTGCGGATGCAAGAGGAATTTTGTGTATCTTATAATTTCCTTTTAAAGCATTTTTACATTGAAAGTATTATCTATAATTAATGTGATAACTTAAAATAAAAGTTGCGGACTCAAGAGGAATTTGGTGTTTTATAAAATTTCATTTTAAAGCATTTTTACATTGAAAATTTTATATATGATTAATAAAATGTTTTATTTCTTTGAATGATCATTGTGGCTCAATTTCGTTATTGTATTGGCTTTAACACCACACACTTTTCTATTTTTGCTTTTGAGCCTCCTTTTATTTTCATTAAAGTGATTTTTTACTTGTTTCGTGAATACTTTTAAAAAACACGTTCATTTTGTTTGTTTGTTTATTTATTTATTTTCGTTTTTCCTTTTTGACTTTAATTCATAATTCATTATTCTAAATAAAAATATTGTTATCTTCCAATAATTCTTTACCAGAAAATTCTCCCCTAATGGGATTGAAATCTATTTAAAGTTAGTCAATGAATTGATAATTCAATTCTGAAAATTTTAAAATACTGTATTATCCTCGGAAACGCATAACCGTATAATATTTCCAAAAAGTAGCCGATTAGGAAAAAGAATGAAAAAAAAATGGATCGCACAACTTTCATCTTTAATGATATGAAACAAAAAGCAATTAAAATCGGGATTATTCTTCGTATGGTATGCGTATGTTATATCTTTCGCCCTGTCATATACAGAAAAAACCGCGAGTGCATTATGAAACCTTTGATTGATATAGAAAAAAAAATTCTGTATCTAATATGTGACAGTTTTGTTTAATATGTGACAGATAATGTATACACATAGACATTCTTATATTTAATGCATTTTGTCCAAATTTTATAACAGATACTGATTGATGTTAGGATAGCATGTCTACTTTCAATCACATGGTGATTTCATTTTTCTGTTATCATATTCTTGAGCTGTAGAAAGACATGTTCTTCTCAGACTGTTTTCTTTCAAAATTTGAAACATATCTCCAATTTTTATAAAAAGAAGACATGGGAATTTTTCTTCGCATAAAAAACGTCTCTGTTCTATTTTTGAGAAACCACGCTCATATCAGACACATAAAAGAAAAATTGAATTTGGAAGTAACATAATTCCAAGAATGTGATTTGAAATTTAAAAATGAGGAAGAGGCCAGAAGAGTGGAAATATAACAGAATCGAGTGCTTCAACGATTACAATATATATGTAACCTCACAACCTAACATTTCATAAAACTGGATCTTAGTAGTCTGATATTTCTAATAAATAGAATCTACGTGGGATATCGGTGACATTGGTGTAGTGTAAAAAGCAGATTTCTACTCAAAATTTGAATTATATTTTTTATATTCATTATACCGGGTGTCCAAAAAGTTCCCGTACTCAAAATTTAAAAAATCATTTTTCATGATTTTTTTTCAAGTATATAAAATTTTGCCGTACGAGTAATGAAACCATGGACATGCTTGAAGCTTTTTTCAGCGAACGACTTATCTCAAAAAATCTTTGGCCACCTCGATCCCCTGATCTGACCATCCCGGACTTTTTTCTTTGGGGATATTTAAAGGACAAAATTTATGAAGGTGATTCTCAAACAATAAATGATTTGAAAATCGCAATTACCCAAAGGATACAAGAAATCACTCCTAGCATGTTAAAACGCGTTTCGAAAAACATGCGCAAACGAGTTCAGCTTTGTCTCCAAGAAAGGGATAGACATTTTGAACATTTATTATAAATGTAAGTTCAGTATTTTTCCTAAGTTATGTTAAAAGTGCTTTTTATCATCGTCATAAAAATAATTCTTTTTAAACCTATTGTTTTTGTAAATTAAATTCACAAATCATCAGTACGGGAACTTTTTGGACACCCTGTATATAGAAGAATTTTATATAGAATTTTGTGCAATAAACATAATTTTTCTATTAAAATGCATTTTTTATGAACCTCACCAATACGATGTTTTCATTAATTAGGTTATCCTCCGGTCTTGTTGATATTCATAAATGCTACGATGGTAAATGTTGATTATGTATAATTGCCAATGATTCTACATATTCACCAGTAGTGACTATTTATAATCAACAGCTAGTTCAGTGGTGATTATATATAATTGCCGGGGATTATACATAATCACCAGTGGTAATTATTCATAATCATCTACTATTTTAGTGGTGATTATGAATAATCACCGGTAATTATACATCACCACTGGATTAATCGCGTTTACCCTAACATATACACTTGCATCCAAGAAAGTATAAGTTTTTTACTTCACATATAGTAACAGGCAGCCTCAGGAAAGCGCTTACTCGTGATAATATAACCACTTTTATGTTTTATGGATGTTATTAACAGCAAAGATTTCAGTGGAAAAGAGGGAAGTTAGAATTTGTAAACATTTCTTTCTTATCTTAAAGCTCTGAGATTCCTCACTGGAATATACAGCTCTGCAACGCAGGGATCCTTACTAAATCGTGATCGATTCAACCTCTAAGGTTTTTTAGTTCCCCAAAACTGTAATAAGCGCTAAAACTGATGTAAATCAAGCGATGTGATGTTAAAGAGTGGTAAACCATCAAGAAACACGGCAGTAAAACTGACACTGTTGAACTGCGTTTATTCATTAAGGTCACTTGAAAGATGCCGCTGAACTTGTACATTTAACAGACGGCCTGAAGAATCCAGAAGGATTGCTTTATTCTCAGCGGGAGTCATCTACCGTGCCTTTCTTAAAATGTTTCTACTATAAAAAAAATATCTTCAAATTTAATTTAGATTCGAATTCATTTACATTCAAAATTTAATTTACATTCAAATTCATTTACACTCAAAATTTAATTTACATTTAATTAAACATTCAAATTTTAAGTGATTCATTAGGAATCTGATCGCAGCACGGGCGTTAATTTCTGTTAAAGATGTCCTATAGATCACTTTAAAATTATAAGTAAAATGAAATTAATTAAGAACTTAACTGAAAAATTAACTTACTTGAGCCATTATGTGTTTGTTTGAGTTTAATTATTTAAGTTGTCGAGTATTTAAAATCATATATTTATTACATGACAACTTTATTTCTTTAGTGTATCCACCATCAACCAATTTTTAATACTTTACTTTCACTTTACAACCATTTGTTACCCTAATCAGCCATTTTAAATACTTTTATATTACTTTACAAAATTATGTCTGGTATCTTATAGATTCATAATTTCTAAGTTTAAGTTAAGGCTTATCATTTTGATCAAAATAAATTTAGTGACTGTTCCATTTTCAACATGTTCACTAATGGATCAGAAATTTGAACATCTTGCAATGGTTGGTAAAATTCTCAAAAAAAAAAATCGTCTAAAATTTGTAAATGTTTGCATATAAGATCATGTGGTTCTTTCCAACAATTTTGCATTATCTTATAAATACGTGAGCAACACTATTTACAAACTGTAGGCTTTATCAGCGAAAGGGAGGGGTCTTCAAGAATGTTTGATATAAATAATAAATTTTTCAAAGAATTTGTTTACATAGAAAAAGGCGAAACTACTTTTGAAACAATTTCCATGATCTTAATAAAGGTTTCATGTTACGACAAATTAATTTTTTTCAATTTTTAAAATCTAATATTGAGTTCAAGAAATACACGATATGGATTTTCCCATTTATGTGATCAAACTTAAATACATCAATTGCGATTCTACTCTTCACCATAAAGAAATAACAGATTCTTTGTTGTTATATAACAGTGGCAGCCAAAAATGAGGCCATACTTAGCATGATATAACTATCATCACTGATGTTTTGACAGAACATAAGACGGATTTCGAAAATATTAGTAAGCACTGTCAAGATAATGACAACCGTGAAAACTATCTTGGAAGAATACTGTAGAATTGAGCGATTGGTTTGTCTAAGTTGTCAAATAGCCAGAAGATGCACGTCTTTACCTTTTTCTGGAAATAATCTGTGAAGGAGAATCATTTCGTTTTTATAAATATAGTTTCTGATGGTAATTATAAAATTCATTCAAACCATTTTGGTCTTAATGAGTCTTTCAATCATTTGCAAACTTTTCATTTTTGAAATAAAAATTCATTATAAAAATATCATTATCGTTAAGTGAAGTGTATAAATCATTAAAAAAATTTTGAAATAGCTATGAAATTATTCATAATGATGTTCAAACTCCTGCCTTTATGTCTGACATTCCATTCAAAACTCTCATATGATCCCAATTTTCTTAGTTGTTTTAGTTTTCAAAACAATGTTCCAAATTCCAAAATAAAATTGAGAAAAGTAATATCAGCTAATATTAAGTTTTCGGTTATTTCTTTTTGCTATGCTTGATTATTTTAAAAAAACAGATCGATTTCTATAATAGCAAATTATTATATGTCTGATTTTGAAAAAAAAATTATTATGAAACTCATTTAACAGAGTAAATGTGATATCTAAAAAAATGTTGACAAAACTGCAGGATCAGAATAAAATTTTTTAGCTATTTTATTTAAATTTCGCAATTATATGACTGTACTGACTCTAGCGTTACTGTAAATTGAAAGTTTTGCATGTAAAATAGTCACACGCATCAAATCGTATGACATTTTGATGTAATACTTGGATGCAATAGTGTCACATGTCATTTAATGACATATATCATATTAACAAACATATATTAAACACTTAAGGGCTGCCTTGGTGGTAAGCTCCCGGTGTGTGAGCTATGGGGTTTCAGGATCGAGACCCGTACCGCCGTATAAGGGGATGTCTGTTGCACGCTAAACCTGTCAGGCCAAACGTCCTCCCGATGCTGTGGTGGGGTGGGGAGAAAGGGGTGACAGTTCAAGTATCATCTACGTCATCTGACTGCGGTTCAAAATTGTGAAATCCGTCCCAAGTTAGCCCTCGTGTTGCTTTACAAGGGGACGCTAATATAACTAAACTAAACACGTTAAACCCTTCGAAAGCAGATGCACATCACCTATAGATGCTTTGGCAAATATCATATACAATATTTTAATACAAAAGTGATTATAATTTCCAAGGTAGCTGAAGAATTACAAGACCTTTTTGATCTTTATTATAACACTGTAGAAAATGAAAGATTCTATTTAAAACTACTTTTGTTTCCTTGACTTAGTTCTTTCTCACCTATGTCAATATTTTTATAAAAGTATTCTGAATTTCATGGAAAATTATATAGCATATACATTAATAGATGAGATCATCTACTTAGAAATTATTTTGTAATGCCCCCAGGGTACCAAGAGAACATGAATGACATGTTGTCGTTTAAGTAAGAAAGCTCTCTCGCCGGCCATGGGTAAAGTCATGTGATTTGAATGATTTTCCTTATGGTATTGAAATAACCTCTTATGGGAAGTTTTGCATCCACTGTTTCCCACCTCCTGCTGTAGCTAGGAACGTCATTCGATTCACCACAGAGGAGTTCAGTAACCAGTTTGTAGGAGTAATTACTTTGCAATTTATTTATAATGTTATGTTAATTTTTGATTCAGAAAAAAAACTTCCAGTGTGATTTCTAATAAACTTTGTCATTTTTTACAAAAAATTTTTTAAAAAAGTCCGCGTTTTATAAATGAGAAAAAAATGACCTGATATCTATTATTAAAAATAATCTCTGGAGTATATTTTTCGTTTTTCATCATGTATTGATTCTCTTACATTTTATCGTTGATAGAAATTTTATTTGGGATTTACTTTTTAGAAATTATTCATTATTACTTACCAGGATTTTATTAGGCACTAAGAAACACATTTTATGATTACTCTTTAAATTCTCAATTATATGAAAGCATGACATTTCATGATGAGTCTAAAAAGTTTACAGAATTTACATTCTCTTTATTTGAGTTGTTTAATCACGAAATTTAAACTATGCATGGAATCAGATGTATGAGAAAAGTATTAAGAAAGAAACGCAAACAAAATTGGTAGAATGCAAAGGTCAAATAAATTTCTTTTTGCGAAGGGAAATCTTGTCAATCTATAATGCAGACAAGTAGCAGTAAATTGGAACTTCTTATATAAAATCTTTTTGAATGCCAAATTAGATATATTTAATGCATAATTTTTTAATTTTTTAAATAAATTTAATCATCTCTGTCTCATAAAAAAAAATTTGATGCATACGTGAAGAGTATGAAAAGAAAAAAAAAAAAAATACTTCAAGTGAACCTACTTTTTAAGGTAACTGGTATTACCGGTTACTAGTTTCAAAGCTACTGACCTCTTAAACTAGCTTTTAAACATATTAACTTAGTAAATCATCAGAGGAAAGCAGACAGGTGATGTTTTGCAAAAAAAGATAGAAAAAAAAAGTCACCTGAGTTGTACAAGAACAAAATGAAGCTGAGTAGGATTTGACAGACAGTAAAGGCAAACTAAGAAGTGTAGCTAAATAAATTACAATTGTCTATGCATTACTGAGTCAATGATTTTTTTTAAATTCACAGCATCCAATAAGAGACAGATACGGTGGTTTCCTGATGTGAAGTGCTTCTAGAACTTAAAAGAAAGTCGTAAAAATGTTATGGAATGGGACATGAACTTTCAAATGACAGGTCTCGACCGATGTCACCCCAAATGGAAGCGTAGCAAAATGCAAGATTTAGTAAGTTTTAGCCACGGAAGCTGAATCAAGGTTTGCGAACATTATGAAATTCGAAAGTTAAATAACAAACAGTGGTTTTGCATGAGCATAGTTGCCTTTGTTAATTTTACTGTAAAATAATGTATATGGGACTTCAAAAGATCTGCTTCATATCAACGCATACCGGGTTTGCAATTTAATAATTTCTTTGCTGATAGCGATGCTGCTCGCAAAATAATATTTGCAAAAGAAGTGTCAAGTAAGTCAGAAATTTTTTAGCTTTAAAAAATTTTTTTGATTCAATATATATTTTCATAGTTTCAGCTTATAATGTATTCAAATTATAACTAACTTTTCGCCAAGTAAAAAAAAATGTCATGCAAAGCTAGCTATATTTTGTGCGTGAAAAAATGGATTTCATTTGCTCTCCATATAAAACTGCCTTCCCAGCTCCCCATCTTATTATTATCTGCTCTAAAACTTTTTTATTCACAAGGTTTTCAGTATTCTCAGGGTCAAATTTTAGAAAGTCTTTCATGCCTTTGAAAAATAATCGCCATTCCTTGAATGCTCCGTTTGCACTGAAAGTTAAAACCTGATGTTCTCTATTCTGCTTTTGCACAGAGGAATATTTAACTAAAAATGTGTGAAAGCTTTTACGCTAGAGACTAAATCCAGGGTTTGAATAATAGAACAGGACCATTTGGTGCACGTTTCCATGGACCTGAAAGGAGAGGAAATATTTATATATCCTCAAGGAACGAACCATAGTAAAATGTTTTTAACACTTTTCACACGTACCTCACGTTCTGCTATGAAACGAAAATAAAAAAGTTTAGGGGAGTACCACAAAAGAGTTTTAGCCAATAGTGGCCAAGATAGTTGCTTTTTCCTTGAAAAGGCGTCAGAAAACGGGAGATGATTAACGTACTTATGACAGATTAAGCTCTTTATGTTCGGTTCTTCTTTGCATATGTATCAGATTTATGTTCTGCGGAGCAATATATCTTACTTACAAAAATACTATATTTATCACAAAAAGAATGAACAAAATCTTTTTAGCTCAATTCTCTTTTTAAAGAATTATTAAAGACTGTTATCTTATTGAAAAATTTTCCCTTGTTCCGAATTTGTAGAGAATTTGACGATATTTACTAAGACATTTTTTTTCACTTGTTTCGAATTTGTAGAGAATTCTATGATATTTACTTCAACATTTTTTTTCACTTGTTTCGAATTTGTAGAGAATTTGATGATATTTACTATGAAATTTTTTTCACTTGTTTCGAATTAGTAGAGAGTTTGATAATATTTACTACGACATTGTTTTCATTTGTAGAGAATTTGATGGTATTTATTACGATATCTTTTTCCTTCGAGATATTTTTCTGAATTGATTTGTCTGCATAAATATATTTTGAAAATAACTCTAAAATATAGAAATGATGTTAACGTTTTTTCATGAAAAGTGTTTCATTGAAACAAATTAATATTTAAAAATCATATGGTACATGCAAAAGTCTTTAAAAATTCTTTTTGTGTAACGTACGAATTCTCACTTTTCTGAGAAAGTTTCCTTTTAATTGAGAAGAAATTTTGAATTGCAGTTTATTATAAAAAATAGGTACAATTTTAAAGAAAATTTGATTTAATTGTTTCATCGTTCCAAATCTTTTTTAAAAATTTCAAAAAAATCGTTTTTATTGATAATCCTCTCCATTTTCAGAAAATTTCATTTTATTTCAGAAAAAAAATTTGAATTACTGTTTATTATTTAAAAAAAATATGTACAATTTTAAAGAGAATTTGATTTGATTATTTCCTATATCTTAATTTGGGATAAACTCATTGCAAATTGTTTTTAATATTTAAATTTTCAAAACTGCGTATAATGTTAAAAAATTCCAAGTAGTTTTCCAAAATTTTCATCTCAATACTCTTTTAAAAAGTTATAGAAAATCTTCCTGGATACTAATTTTTTTTATTTTTCTGAGAGTTTCCTTTTACTCTCACAAACATTTTGAGTTATTTTCTATTGCGAAAAATTGTACATGATTTTTTAAAAAAATTTGCATTTACTTATTTCAGTGCTTATTAATACGAACTCTTTACATTACGCGCTGTTTATAAACACGTTTCAGAATGAAAAAGTCATATATTGAGAAAGGAAATATCAGAATTTTAAATAGATTGCTTACATATTGCTATCAAATAAAAATAAAGATTATTAATTACTTGCAATTTATTTAAGTCTTGAAATTATCGTATTAATATTGAAGTAAACGAGGCGATTAAAAAGTACAAGATAAATGGAAAATAAATCTTTAATTGGAAAATTCATAAATAATCATCATCATAAATGCCAAGTAAATGACAGATTGTAAAATATTCTGCTAGGTCAGATCCTAAATTGCTTCATACAGTTTTAAATAAATATGGATTTTCAAATTATGTAATTTTAATTGTTGTTCATGAGTAATTATAAAAATTGAAAATTATATATCAACTTTGTTACCAATCATCAAAATCAATTTCTTCAAAATAGATGAAATATACTTGAAATTTCTGTTATTTTCTTAATAAGTTGGTTGTTATATTTTGTGTTCTATAAAACACTTCACATTTAAACATGCTATGTTTTGTTTTACGAATTTCAAATATAAAAACATTATTTCAGTGGCATTGAGGATAACTTCTTTTCTTTATTTATTCATACATATATTTATTTTTGAAGTATTGTTAAAAGTATTGAAATTTTAGAAACGAATAGATGGAACAGGTATCACTGAACGTTGCGTTGTATTTCTATCATGCTTTATCCAACTTTTCTTAACATGCAATGAAACAAATTATTGAACACTTCAGAGAGTAATCGGATTAAAAAGTATTTAAGAAGAATGTCTGTTATAATTTCAGGCTTTTAGATAGCCATGCATTTTTGAATAAGAATTTAGCGCTTTATTTATGTAATTTAATTTGCGTCTGTTTTTTAAATCTCAAATAATCTTTACATAAATTTACATACTATGCTATACAATACGATAACGCATACATATTTTATAGATCATATTCAATGCTAGCTTCAAATAGTAATATTTTCTTTTAAATATACTGTTCAAATTATAAATTTACTGACAAGTAAAAACTTAGAGATATCTTAATTTAACATTTGACATTCAATATATTTTATTATACACTGTTAAAATAAATTTTTCTTTTTCAGGTTAACTAAAACTTTTAAAAGTTCGATAAAACTATCTCTTGGGAAGTTTTTTCAACAAGCTCCCAGTTTCAGAAGAGAGATATTTTTCAGGTAAATGTACTTTCATATTGTTTCGACATTTATCTCGTAAGTAATTTTTAACGATATTTCGTCGTCAATAAAAATGAAAACTAAATAAAAAAAGTCATCATAAGTACATTGAGTACTTCAACTTTTAAAGATATCTTGAAAGCTTCAACTGATATTACAGAAATCAGTGTCAAATTATATATAATAATTTTAAAGTGTGTTATTTAAATATATAGTGATTTAAAACACTTTATAAAGACAAAAAAAGACGCATATTCAGATAATGAATAAGAATATTATCTTGGGGAAAAATTAATCTTCTGTATATTTCATGTCAAATGTCACTGTTTTGTGTAATTATATTTGTTAGTGTACATTTTTGTTATATTTAATTAAATTTACGCAATAACAACAGAGAGTAATTTTGAGTATTGTAACCGTAAAAATACCTTTGGAAAAGGGATATTGAAACATATATGTATGCTTCAATCCAATCCAATAATTTTGAAGTCCTTGAGCTTTATAAATAACATGCACAGCAAACGTAAATAAAATTTACGACCAGCCATTTTTCATATAAAGATGAGGTCCTGATAAAGAATTCGTTACAAAGAGTACGAAAAAATGGACAACTGTAGAAATATGTCATGAGATGCTATTTTTCGTTTTCAATATATATTCTAGTTCTTTATATTATTATTTGTGTGTGTGTATGTGTTCAGCCAGTTTTGTAACTTACGTTTAAATAATATTTTCAACAATGTTATTTCAGTTTTATGGTTTATAAATAAATTTGAGATTAAATGCAATGTCAGTACAGAACATAAGAATTATCATATTTTTTTATAATATATTCTATTTTATTTTTTAAAGAGCATAACAGCCAAATAACGAAAAAATTCTCCTTTTTTCGGGCAAAGAATTTTAATGAATTTGAAAGAAAGATAATAATTTATTTTCCTAATAATAACAACTTTAAGAAAATCTTAGAAAATAAAAGCAATGTTATTACCCATATCATTCAAAATTTTTAACGATAGCAAATTGTGTCTGTGTGTCGCTTCGAAATGTTCCGTTTCAAATTATTTCAGTTTAGTGAACGTATATCACAAATTTACTTAAATACAAAATCATAGCAGCTTAGCGAATAAAGTGTTTATTTTTAGATTATCTAAACTTTTGTGACTTTTATTTTCATTTTAATCGTAAAAACAATATTGTATAAACAATTCATTTTTGAAAAATTCTGTTTGATGATAGTTCGACGTTTCAATGATATTCATCATATCTTACAATAAATTGTAAAGAAGAAAATATTTTCAGCATCAAATATTTTAAATTATTTATAAAAAAATTAAGTCCCTTTAAAAATAATTTTATAAAATATTGAATCTAAATTTGTCTACAAAAAATTGTCTTTCCCTTCAGAAACAAGCTGAATTTATTTGTATAAGCTTGATAAATTCAAATATGCGAACAAAATATATTTACACTTTATATATCATAAGCGTACTATAAACAAGAAAATGTGCATGAACTAGAATTTATGACTCCCAAGAAAAATCAGCGGCCTAAATCCTATGCTTTCACAACAATGACATAACCGATTAACATGGACTCTGTCTGCATGATTTTCTAATTTCAAAGATAGTAAAAAAATCGTAAAAACTGGAAAAAACATTAAAAACATACTGCAAAGATTTAAGACTCAGAATAATAAATCATAAGTAATCTCATCTTAAAGTGTTTTTTAATGTCTCATAAAAACTGAATTTTGATTGTTTTATTACTTGTCTTTTTTACGATAAAAGATTTTATAACAGATGACATGGATATCTAGAGAAAATACAAATAGACTTATCATCCTTAAATTTTATCCGGAACAATAGAGATTTCAAGAAAAAACAAGCAATAATTTCGAAAGCGCGTTTCTTTAAAATCAAAAGTAAGCATCAGTTTAGAGCTTAGAGATATTTTTTAAAAATTTATCTTGTCTCTCCATATTTTTTGGAAATAACCTAAAATCAAAACTTAAATATTTTTAATATGAGATGTATTTATTTTTTAGAAGTTGATACTTCTTGTTATAAATTTCTAACTGAAATATTTTTCAGGATAATTTCCGTTCGCATTTTAGAAAAATTATCTAATTTCAGCATAAAAATTCTTCACTTTTGATATACTTTTGAAACTCATTATCGCCCGATACAGGATGAAGTATCAATACAGAAAATTTAGTTGCAGCTTGAAACATATTACATTGACCATATTATCGTTATAATTTTTGCAAAAAAAAAAAAAAAAAAAAAATGTGTACCTAGATTTTACTGAAATTCTATCTAAAATATTTCCACAAAATATTATTTATTAATCTAAGGAAATTTTCCATTAAAAATCATGCTATATGAAATACAAATAGATAATAAAATAGAAAAAATAAAATATAAGCATGTTTTATTCAATTAATTAATTTGAACAAATATTTCAATGTATATGTGAAATAAAAAACATGTATAAGTAAACCGGCATACCAAAAAAACCCCATCAGATTGGAATTAAAAATAAATATATTTTAATTATACCATTTTCTATCAGGCATTAAAAATCTGCATTCATTTAAGCGATAGGGAACCAAAGCTATGTCTTCTTAAAAATAACTTTGATCTTAACGGAAATTTAAATACTTTCAAACGGAAGACAAATCTAAAATCTCAAGAGGAGAATTGCTGTTTTAAACAACGCGTTAGAAGCTAACTTAGATAATTTTTACATTATTCCAAAGGTTATAATTGTTAACTTTTTATTGTTACTATTGTATAAAATAGTAAAATTGCTATTTACACCAATTTTAAAGTATGATCGTTTTAGAATGGGCATTATTGAAGATTTATATTTTGTAAACAATACAACAGTTAATGCTGGTGGAGGGTAATGGTAAGGCAAATGACTTGCGATTTCAATCTTGTCATTGAAATTCCTAAAAAAATTGGAAATAAAATTTTTTCTTATGATTAAAAACATATCGACCAGATTTTTTTGTGAAGTCATTTATTTTAAAGTGTTTTTGTGAAGCAATTTAAAATACAAAGTCTGCGTCCCCATGCAAATTTATAAAAATGTAGCATGTTTAAAAACAAGAAATAAATAAAGATCTTGAAAAAATATGCTTGATTTTTTTTTTACTTTCGAACTAGCTAGTATTTGGAGTAACTAATTTTGGTTATTGATCATAGCATAAGATGCAGCAGCATGAAGACGCAAACAGCGCTTTTCCAAAAATTTGTAAGAAATGGCGGTCGTTCTTGATATTTAAAATATCGGATTTCGTTTAAAGAACACAAAACTATGAGAAATACGAGAAAGCAAAAATTAATATTTCGAATTCAGAACAAAATATAGTTATTTCTTACTATTCTTTAGTTTGTAAATGAATTATTTTAGAGCATTTCAATATTAATTACTTGTAAAAGTTCATAACAAAAGGCAGTTAAATATCAGAAGCTGCCGCAAGTCAATTTTTAGTTTTAAAAATCATAAGAATTGCACTATGAATTTCAATTTGTTTAAAAATATTTATTCCAATTTTAATTATCAGTCAATGTAAAAAGATAAGGGTAAAAATGCACATGAAATACAGAATGGAAAATTATGGAATAATACTACAAACTAATATGGAATAATTTTATACCGATATGTAAGCTTTGAATTTTCTGGATTATGTAGTACATTTACTACCGCTATGACTAACGGAAAACATATGTAAGATAAAATAAAAATCTAGATCTTTTTTTAAAAGGGCAGCCAGAAGGAGGAAAACTTGTTTCGAAATATCTGAACTTCCTACTATAGCAGAAATAATGATTAAAACTTTTTGTTTTTCTGATGATAAGTTGTAGAAAAGTCACTAACCTGCAATACTGGGACCCAAATCTTCCAAAAATTCTAGAATTTTGAAATCACAAAAATTTGTATTTTTGTTGGTATATAATTTTATCAAATATATTTAAGGAAATATGCATCAAATAAAAATTTTATATATCAAAAATATTTATTGAAAGCGGTAAATTTTTTACAGCATACAATCAATAATTTAAGTTCAGACTATTTTTTTTTTAATTTCTAACCTCAAATTACAGGATGAAATTTCTTGGGTGATGGATTTTTTCATATAAAATATAAATATTTTCTGAATAGCGTAAGATGTTCTTCACCGTTAAACGTTCTTTTTTTTTAAACGTGTTTTTTGAATTACGCTAATTTTATGATACTTTTTATTCATAGAAAAGGGATTTTTTTTGTATTATAAAATTAAATGTAATTATATTTTCTTAAGATCTCTTATTAATAATGTTAATTTTGTAAGAAAATACGCAATGGTTAATGGCTAATGTTAAAGCTATTGATCATATATTCATTTGAAAAGAAATGAAATATGGCCAGAACACGAAAAATTTCTCAAAATTATGGCAAAAGAATTTTACAGTTTCTGACAAATTAAGGTCTGCAGTGTATTATATTTTTTGATATTCTTCTTCTAGCGTTTTATAAGAAAATTAAAAAAAATAGAGTAAAATTTAAATTAGGAGTATTCGCTTCTTGGAACACATATTTCATCTTTTAGCTTGTTGATAAACTTTATGATATTAAACAATTTCTATAGAGTTCTTATGACGTATATATTTTAGCACATGGATTTCTATTTGTTTTCATTCTCGTAATTTGTTTCAACTCTTTGATCATGTGATGCATATCGTGATTAACGACAACTTACAAAATTAGACAAAATTATCAACTAGTTTACTTTGAAATCAATGGATAATATTCGAATTATTTTTCCCTACAATGAAAACAATAACTTTTTAAACGCTAAAGCGATATTAACTTTGATAAATAACGCCCTGTTTCGTTTCATTGTTGATTAAGTAGTTTCGGAAAAACTACTCTGATTTTGGGCTCGTTTTCCTACATTCACACTCATATAGTTATGACGGCGGATTACTTTGTAAAAGAAAGCAAATAAAATAATTTTTCGCCTCATAATAAAACAGAAAATCTGTATAAAGAATAGAAGAATATGGATAAGCAAAATCACAAATGAATCGATTTTAAATTAACAATCATCTTAAACTAAAATGTAAATTATCGATTTATTTTTGAAGATATTGTATCATTAATACAGGCATCTTCTTGTATTAGCAAATAAAAGTTATATCAATAAATAAATAAAGATAAAATAACAGTTAAATCAATAAATAAAAAAGATAATAATGGCAAGGTATTTGACTTATTTCAATATTAAACTATTTTTTAAAAATTATACATTAAAGAACACATTACAAATAATTAAATAGTGGATTTATCAGTTCATTGTCAAACAATATTCACACAAAACAAACATCTACGAGTTTGAATAAATTTAAACCTGTATAAACAACGAGCAAAGTATTAAAAAACAACATCAAAGCAGCAACTTTTCATTCAAAAAAATTCAGTAATAATACCTAAAATTCATCAAATAAACAATTAAGAATAAAAAAATGTAACAATTCTTAAAAACTAACTCGACAAAAATTATTTTTATTTTTTATTAAACTTACCCTAGTTGTCTCCAGGTAAAAATAATCCATGATATTAATGCAAAAAGTTTAAAAAATATTAAATTCAAAATCAAAAATTTTCAGAATTATTTATATTGATATAGAATATACCACAACAAACATTATTTTACTATTCTAACAACAACAAGTGGTGTTTTGAACTTCTATCTGCAGGATAAATGATCAAATATGGCGTCTGTCCGTCAACACAATTCATTGGTCAGAGCCACGAATAGCGTTCCGGCATCTCTTCTCCAATCTGTCCACTGACAAACACAACGATTTGCCCACATATTTCCCCAGGGTATTCTTCTCACCCTAATACTAACTACAGAAGCTGAACAAATGAAAATTAAGGAGAACTTTATATCTCGTGTCACATGTTTTCTAAAGAATACTTGTTTTTGGTGATGTCATTGTTTTAAAAACAAGGAACTTGCAAATACTGTTTTTTGAAATTCTACTGTATTTGGAGGAAAGAATATTTAATGAACTTTTAACATTTTTTATCACTTATTATCTAAAATATAGGAAAAGGGATTGATTTTAAATAATATTGGGTTCCTGAAAACGCAACGAATTTCTTTCCTGCAATTTAGTAATTGTATTCAATGTTCAAAATTTTTTACCAACATTGCAAAAGGAACTTATTTATTAAAATATTTTAAGAGATACAAATTTAATTTTTTAAAATATTTTTAGGTTAAAAATTTAATGTAAAATTGATGTTGCATTATTTTTACTATTATTCCGCTGAAATATTTTCTTTTTAGAAATATAAATCTAATAAAACAAATTTTTATGAATTAATATTGATGCGATGCGACATATTCAAAGTGTTTTAAGACAAGAGTCCAGAAGATGGGCGTTAGTATCTTTTATTCCGTTAAATAATGCAATTGAAAGAAATTAAAAATTATGCAGGAACGATAAGAAGTTCAAAAATAAACGTTGCAAAATATTTAACACATACTAAAATTTTCAGTGTCCGATTTATATAATTAATTGAAGTTTCTATAATTTTCAGAAAATTATTACGTTTCCTTTGATCTGAAGATAAAAATAAGTTTGGAGCCATTTATATGCATAATTTTCTGGTTCAAATGCGCTGCATGAGAGCAAAGGAATTTTTTTTTATCAATGGCCTTGAATAATGATATAATTGTAAATTTAGCTACTTTTTTATATCTGAGTATTGTGAAAAACTAAAATGATTATCATAATAAAGATGGCGCGTAGAAGTGTATCTATGACGTCTTGGACAGGTAATTGAAAAACTATGTTTAGAACATTTATTCTGCTGGAAGAATCTTTCAGCTCAACAGAATACAATAAATTCACGCATTTAGCTTCTTTTTTTTTTTTTTTTGCCTAATTTTTCTTTTTCTAATTTAAAGCGGTTATATGCTTTTATACGGCTTTATATGCTTATAAAGCGGTTATATGCTTATATGATGATATTTGATTTGATGAATTTCTCCTTTATTGTCTTCCTTTAAATAAAAAAAATATATTTTTCAATGGGGAATGCTTTATGCTGAGTCTTTTATTGAAGTTGGTTCTGACGAAAATTTAGTATTGCAGAAATAGTTCTGAATAATTTTGATATAACCACATTATAAGAACTTTTAAATGAAGGTAAATAAGTAATTCGTGAAAATAATAAATTCAAATTGTTGTTATTTTAAGTAGTGATAAATTACCATAATATCGGTATTTCGTGTTAATGCTATTACACAAAACCTTTATAAGAAAATTTAAATTCAGTTGTGGAAGAATGAATCACTTCAATAATGATCTTTTCTAAAGCAATAGATTTAAATTCATATTGTAAATCAATTTTAACCTCTTTTTCTTCAGCATGATTGTTGTATGAAAAAGGTTAGTTTAGGAATGAAAAAGGTGCGTTTAAGATTATCAGTTAGATTAAGTTAAGAAGTAAAATTAAGATAATAGATATTTATATACATATATTTAGTTATATATATATATATATAGAGAGAGAGAGAGAGAGATTTAAATATATAGATATAAACCGAGAAATATATCGATAGATATTACTCTGACCAAAATGGGTTTTCGATCCAAAAATTGTAAAGAAAATTTCTAAGTCATGCATTTCTGAAATAATATAAAGAAAGAATTAAAAAAATATAATTTTTTAAAATTCTTTCTCCTCAGAAGCTTTTTTAAATTTTAGTCCCTAAAAACCTTTTTATGAATATTTAAATTGTTAATAATATTCGAATACTTCAAGTAAAATATTTTTTTAAATAATGCAAGTTACCGTGTTTTTTGCCACCGTTATTTTCGGTTGCATTTTCTTTTTTATAACATTTTAAAGGTATTGCAAACTATAAAATTGCACTCGCAGCGACTTTGCATCAAAACAAAATGATATAAATGTCTGATACATTTTTATATCCTGCAAAAGCATATTTTTTCAGCATTTATGATGTTGAGATGAGAGAAAAATTCTTCAGTGCACATATTGTTATATATATTTATTCACATAACTAGCATTAAAGATAATAAAATCAAGTCATTTAAATAGTCATGTGACTTGTTCTCATCTGTAAATATATATGACAGGAAAAATTTATGTAATATCCTTTGCAGATTTTTAAAATGAACTGCAACACTAATATTAAAATGAAGCTCTATAAGTCACCTCCATTTAGTCATTGTAAGTTGCGATTTGTTTACGTGCGTTAAGCATTTGATTATGGATTTTGGAATATGACAAAACAATAATTTTAAAATGAAGCTCTATAAGTCATCTCCATTTAGTCATTGTAAGTTGCGATCTGTTTACGTGCGTTGGGCATTTGGTTATGGATTTTGGAATATGTCAAAACACTAATTTTAAAATGAAACTCTATAAGTCACCTCCGTTTATTCATTATAAGTTGCGATTTGTTTACGGGCGTTAAGCATTTGGCTATGGATTTTGGAATATTACAAAAGGTGTAGATGTAGAGTTCACAGTTCTCTCAAAGACGAAGTGTAATCTTGTTACTTCCCTCGAATTTTGAGTCTTTCGTGGTATCATTTCAGAATGATACGATCTATGCCTATTCCATCTTTTCTAGCAAACATCATTTCCACCATCTGCGGGACGAATAAAACTGAAAAGAAAAATATAAAAAAAATTAATGTTACCTTTATTCGCTTTAAAATTATTATTTCGTTAAAATAAGTTATAAAAATCAATTAAAAGTTGGCAGTTAATGTGTAAAAAAACTGTACAAAATTGCAGTATAAATTTTTTGCTCAGGCAAACTTTGTTCCTTTAATTTTTTAACAGCAAAACTTCTATTCTCACCATTAAATAAAAAACGTTTTATTTATCAAAAATATCCGAACCAAAAGCAAAGCATTCATGAACAGTCTACATAAATTATAGATAAATTATTTTGTATGAAGTTAAAACTAAGCTAGTAGTTCAATAGTAAGAAAACTATTTTAGTTTAAATTTTGCACTTATCTCAAAAAAAAAAAAAAAAAAAAAAAACTGAAATGGCATTTATGGGTTTAAATTTTAAAATTGCTGCTAAATAAATCAATATTAAACGAAGTGTCTTCTGAATAGCCGTTCTAGTAAACTTGAAATTAGATACCTTTATGTATTCATTATACATAAAGGTTGTGAAAAAATCGTGAAAATTTGCTTCGGTTTCCGTTATTCATGTCTATAAATGGTGGATTCTGGGTATAAAAAAGGGCGATTTATGTGGTAAAATATTACGTATGCAGATGTATTACATAAGTATTTAAAATTAGACTTTTTAAGGTCTGAATGTAATTGAAATGAATAAATGTCTTTAATGTAATTTGAAATGAATAAAGAGTTTCGATTCAAAATTTTCTCACTAGATTTCTGTAAAATAGTTTTTAAGCTGACATAAAAAAGCAAGAATTTGTTGTCAGCATGAATTCTTTCCAGAAATGCCAAAAGCGATGTAGCATGGAATTAAACATTTTTTGGAAATGTTTTAAACTTTTTCGAGCTAACCACAATTAAATACAATTTTATAATTCGAATTCTTGATAAAAAATATCGTTTAGTCAACATAGATTAGAAATTTTGTTGAAATAATTAATGCTGTCAACAAGAACTTGCTGTCAGCATTAATTCTTCCCAGAAATTCCAAAAGTAATGCAGCATGGAATTAAACGTTTTTTGGAAATGTTTTAAACTTTTTTGAGCTAACCACAATTAAATACAATTTTGTAATTCGAAATTTTGATAAAATTACCGTTTAGTCAACATAGATTAGAAATTTTATGAATTAAAAAAACATCTAAAGAAAAAAATATTTCATATTAAATAGCTTTTTCTTAAAAAAATAAATAGATTTTTATTTTAATTCAAAATACTTAAATATTTTCTTGGACATATTTCTGAAAAAAAATTATTTCTCAAATCTAAAAATTCGAAAGAGCCATTTTTGTCTAAATTGAGCATATGTTCTTTTGAACGAAAGAGATACGAAAAGAAACAAATTCCTTTTCAAGTTAGCAAATCAACTTTAAGTTAATTTTTTTTTTCTTTTTTCTGGATCCTAAATCCATTGCGTAAGATTTTTTTTTTTTTTTACTCCAGCCGTTTTCTGTTTGAAGCGTTCTCTAAAATGCAGACATATATAGTGGAAATTTCACGCCGTAGAAAATATGATTTAATGTTGCTTCACCTTGTAATTGAAAATATTCAAAGTAAGCGATGCTAAAAGTATAGATATCAATTATATCTGTATTTGAAAACTTTATAAGTAAATTTCTTATAATCTGAAATGATTCGAGTAAAGACTGGTGTACTATATTAATGGCAACTAATTCTTAAACTAATAGTGTCATTTGTAGTGGGAATTTAGATATGTATTATATTTTTGAACAACAACTTTATTTAAGATGAATTTTAATTTTCTGAAACATAAATAAAAAAAAATTCATTATTGTGAATACGCACATCTAACCATAATCATGTCGAAGGGAAAAATTAAAATTAAATTCTCAAAGCGGTATACGTATATAATACAGTACTGTTAAATGAAACAAAAAATTGATTTTAGCACCATTTTAATTAAAATATTTTACAAAGTAGAATTAAAACTTTTATTTATTTTACTGACAATTTTTTACAATTCATGAATTTTTTTAATAAATTCCAATAATTTCCATGCAATAAAATTAATTTCATAAATTTAAACATTTCCCGTTCTAAATAGGTTTCTATAAATTATAAGAAAGTAGGTATTATTTCGCTATTCCTCTTAGTAGTAGCAAATATTGAATACTTCCATTCGTTACAAAGTATGTAAAATATTTGTTTAGAAGTTTTATATTTGAAATAGAGATGATCCTATAGATATTGTTATAAAACATTTTTATGTATTCCTCGGTTTTGATAAATAGTACAAACTTGTTCAGTAATAAGAAATCACATTTTTGCATATTACAAAGTTCTAACATGAATATGTTAGAAAAAATAGTGAAATATATGAGATAATCGAGTAATAAAATGTTTACTGTGTTTCCAAAATAGGAAATCTTTGATAAAGAACATCTATTAAAATATAATTATTACTGCACTTATTTGCATAATAAATCAAAGTATTGTATATTTGAAAAGTTTTTTATTAGAAGCGGGAATAAACACATTATTTCTGTAAAAATCAAATAGCGAAAAAATAATTATGCAAATATAAATAAAAAAGGTGTTTAATGGGCTAAAAAATTATTGTTATATATTGATGACACAATCCTTTCGATATAGATTTTATTCTTGGTGTTAAAGATTATTTTTTGAAAGTATTCTAACTTAAAATATAATTTTTCTTCTTATTCTTGAAAATGTGAATACATTGAAAGAAATTTGTCAAATTAAAACGACTAAAAAATTTCACCTGTTATTGAATTTGTCATTTTAAAATCTTACTGAAGCTACTGCTGGGATTTCTGCAACTGAGAGGTCGTTATTTAAATTCTTGCTTTACTTCCAAATAAAACAATCTAGAATAAGTTAATAACATTGTTGTAAATGTATTCAGCAACTGAATTTTCATGTCGAATATTTTAAACCGATTCCATTAATAAAAACACCTGAAGGCATAAAACGTGTTAAAATAA